>JARFJB010002159.1:1485000-1600000 GCA_036346205.1 Vesta saturnalis | reverse complement strand
ATATACAGGGTGTTCCATTTAAAAAACACAGGTTTGGGTTGGCATATTTTTGTCAATCACCCTGTATATACCTAAATATTTTTAAAATGTAGGTCCAATGATCGTATTACCACACCAAAATTGGTTTTGATATCTGTAATAGTTACGGAGAATCCTCCGTCCACGCAGTAGACACGCACCCTGTATGTTGTTATTAATATAATATATATATATATATATATATATATATATATATATACATATATATATATATATATATATATATATATATATATATATCAAACCAAACTATATTCTGAGTAATTTTCAGAAATGTATCAGGTAGGATGTTTATTATATGAAGTCCTTGTGATAATACATTTCCGGTATGTTGGTTTTCCATTTAGGAATAAAAAAAATTAAACATGCAACGTGACTAAGTACCTTTTTGTATGATAATTTATTCCCGATTTCATGATTAACAGTAAAATTTTTCTGATGATTTCTTCAAAATCATGAACCCAAACATTCGGTGAATTAATAATTAAGCGATTTTTACAAGGTCATTGAAATTCGATAAATATACATATGGATAGTACTGATTAAACGCCTGTATATTTTTATTGATAAGCTATTGAACCGAATCTGTAATACATGTAAAACCAGGAAGTCTAATTTAGTACGTATCAGTGGTTTCCTTTTCATAAAATAAAAACAGTCGATCTAACCATGAATTTATTGTTATTTAGACCTTGCTCAATTTCATCAGTTTTTTCGCCCTCGGTATATAACCCCCAATACATTTTTTGCTATCAAGTATTGTGAATCTGCATTTTGATGATTGGATTCAATAGTAAGAGTTCTCAATTGCCGCTCAAGTATGTAGGCCTCTGCATAACTGTAGAAGGGTTGAATTGGAACAATCGCATTTTGAGCTTCAGTTGAAAAACCACAACGAAATTTTATTGCCACAAATATGAAGTCGTCCGAACTGATATAATCTTATAGTAAACGTTTATGCAAATTAACATATCTATGAACACAGATTGCGAGAAACTGAAATTTGTTCAGCGCCGAAATTTTATAATTAGTGCACTATAAAGCCATTAAAGGTTAAATGTAAGTATGCAATTGGGGTAAAAGCAACAAATAAATAATCAAGTGACAATTTTATAAGTGATTTGTAACTGTGGTCTTACATTAGTTGAGTTGATCGGCCTATTTCCACAGTTTTTGCTTTCGACTCAAGTAGATATATAGGGCCGATTCTATATCAACTTATGGCGGGAAATTTCAAAAAATAATTTCATGGTCAAGGCCACGTCCCTCTTTCAGCGGAAAATGGACCTGTGGATCTTCTTAGAAATCAATTTTCAATGTCAAAGTTTATTGACCTGTATGGGTATCATATTACTTTTTAGAAATCACTTTTCAAGTCAAAGTTTATTGACCTGTATGGGTATCATATTACACGCAACCACACCTGATATCAATCCAATTGATTGTTTTGGGGGCATCATGCTTAGTTCAATATATTCCACGCCTGTTAATGATGTTGAAGACTTGACAGCAAGAATGCTGGTGGCAAGTAATGAAATCAGATAAATCCCTGAGATTGATCACTCGATTACGTATTATTCTTCCACATGCAGGATCCAGTGTCCTGATGACAAAAGTTTCCGCAAAATGTAGCTAGGATGAATGAGCTATTTTGACTTGTTTCTCTGGGAAGCGGCTACCTCTTTTAGGAAACGGCTACCTGTGTTAGAAACAGATTCCTATTTTTGGTCTGTTTTGGGCCGCTTTTGTGCTGTCTTAAACGGATAACAACGCCATCTACGCGGAGGCTAAGCAATTATCATCCCACCCTCGTACATACATTAAGTATGTATGCATTCTGGAATTAAGGATAGGTGCAGTCATAATAGAATCTGAAGGAACGGAGTTAGGGTTCTGAGGAGGAAGATCATGCTGCTATATGTGTATGAGGAAAACCCCCTGAAAAATCATCATACAGGGTAGACGGTAACTGGAATCGAACCCATTACCTCCCGAATGCTAAGCAGGTTGTGTTACTACAGAATGCTAGGTGTTTTTTGTGTTTGTCTGATGGTTTATTAATTATTTAAGTTTGCAACTTGGCGTATATAGACTAAACATTAAGAAACCTTGAGTTTACATTTTCTGAGGTGGTTTAGCAGTTGCGTATGCCTTTCACATTGTACTGAAGTTTTACATTGCTAACTTTTGTTCGTTTCGTGTTTTGGAATGCCATCAGGTTGGTTTAATATTATTTAATGTATAAAGATCGTGGAATTCTAGAAAGTGAGTTTGGAAAATATTTCCAAGCATAGTTTAAATCTCAATTTTCGAAAACTGTTGACCTTGGAGTGTCTTAAAATTGTTTTAGTTCATCGCCATCTTAACATTGTCACATTATTCTTACTTTTTCTTTCTCCACTAGGTCTACCTTACCATTGTCTAATAGAAATAACTTCTACTGTCCCTAATTCCTTTGTTGTTCGCAACAGTGGTAGAACGTTATGGTGTTATAAGTCGGCTAAATGGGGTGATTTACGGGATTTCTTTGCGGCCATTCCATGGCGAGGATATCATTTTAAATCGTCCTCATCTTCGAACTTTTTCAGTGTCTGAAGTCATCTTCATGAGCAGTATTTATAGATTCCCAAAAAACAAAATCGTATAGGTCGTTCTTGTTCTCAACCTTGGTTCAATAAGACTTGTGCTGATGCAATATCTTTGAAAAATTACTCTTATACTAAATGGAAACCTAATAAAACGTTTGAGAGTCGTGCAGACTACGATGATGTTAGAAATACCCGCAAAAGTGTTATCACTAAAACTAAAAAGTTGTTTGATCAACGAAAACGTAATGAACTAGCTACATCTCCTTTGGGCAGACGTAAATTTTGGTCTTTAGCTAAAGCCACCAGTAAAACTTCGGTACATCTCCGTTTCTTCCCATGACATCTTTTGACGGATCTGTAATTGCTGATTCTATAACCAAGTCAATCTTTTTCTGGATTTATTTGCATTAAACTCGTGCCTCATTGAAACATGTTTGGAAACATGTGCCTATAATCTACTCCTCTTTATACGCTACGAAACAAATTCATTTTCGGTACAAACTCCTAGGATCTATCGGTGAGCTTGGTCTCAATAAGGCGACTGACCCAGACGTTATCCCAGTTATTGTATTCAAGAAATGTTTTCCCGAACTAGTACCAGTCCTATCTATGCTCTATTCGATCTCTTAGCCTTCTAGGGGATTTCCTTCATCATGGATGTTAGCAAATGTTAAACCTATTTCCAAAAAAAAAAACGATAAGACCTATTCCTTAAACTACTGACCAATTACCATCACTTCCATTTTGTCTAAAGTCATGGAAAAAGTCTTTAATCAGCAACTGCTCTCTTTCCTTGAAACTAACAAACTCTTTAGTGACCACCAACGTGGTTTTAGGCAGAGTCCTTCAACGGGTGGTCCTCTTTCACATGTAATCTAGGTTTAGAATAATACATTAGAATAGTCCGGCGAAACAGTTGTAGTTTTCTTAAGACATTTCAAAAGCATTTGACCAAGTTACCCGAACCTTCCTGCTGCAGACAACACTCTTCATTGCGGTGCATCTCACTCTAGTCATAATACTTGTCCACCTTCTATCAAAAACCAAGGCTTAAAGCCGTAATGGTCATTTCAATCAACAAATATATTCAATGTATCCTCGAATGTGATCTTTCGTATGAGACCCAAGTTTTGAACAATACATTATAACAATCTGTAGAAACAGTGGTAGCCTGGTAGTCTGAAAAGCATTTAACCAAGTTTGGCTAAGTGTTTACGCCAGACTCACCTCGTTTGGGTTAAATGATACGCTTATCCACTGCGTTTCTAGTTGCCTTGATAAAAGACAAATACGTGCCCTTAATGGTTTCTTTTCAAAAGAAGTTGGCATTAGCGCGGGAGTGCCACAGGCATCAGTTATACGTTTTCGATATCGTTGATCGTATTAAAAAAAAGGGCGATTAATTTATAAATTACCCGTCCTTAACTTCTGACATAGTCCCTTGAGCCTAGAAGAATTGTCTCAGTCCTTTCTCCGTATTTGTTAGTATTACAATGGATATTGCGTTGCTGAATTACATTCTTTGATAGGAATACTCCGTTCGCTCATTCACATCATCAATATACACTACAAATCTTCACTTCTCGTACCAAACGAACGCAATACACATTTTTCTACACGGCTTCTAAACTCTGGAATGATCTCCTTAGTTCCTGTTTACCTCTCACTCATGATAAGAAAAAAATTAAGGTGGCCTTTCATAGACACCTCGCCATTTTCCTAAGTGTTACTGAGTCATGAGTGCTTTAGTACGGTAGGCTAAACTTATCCTGTTCACGACCACAGTTATTTAAAGAAAACATTGGTAGGGTTTGATAATCAAACATGGTTCCAGCGGGAGACTGGAGCCATACTTTGAATTAAGGTTTAGAGGGAATAAGGATGCTCTTCCCTTGAAAGTAAGGTGTATGTAAATCCTTCGGCGAAAGAATATGAACTTGAAGAGCGAGTATGGGAAGAAATCGGCGCTTCCCCTGAATCACTGTGTCGACGCGTTTAGTTTAAATGCATGACATTGTTTCGATGAGTGTCTAAGACCTCAAAGGTAACTTTAAGACGACATTATTTATAAGGTATAATTTCCAGATGTTAGTAATTTATTTCTGAGTTCAATTTATTAATGTTTAAAAACCAATGAGCTATTTTATTTTTAAAATCGAATTTCATTTCATGCTGCGTCACACTTTACTTCGTTATATGTATTTTTGAAAAAAAAACGGAATTCTCCTCCTCAAAGGAGCGGGCGGACTGCTTGAGTTCTCCAAGCTCCTTCAGCTACAGTCATGGATTCGCAACATAAATATAGTATGTATGCATGCTAGGATTAAGGATAGGTGCGGTCAGGATAGAATGGGGAAGATGCTAGCCCAGCATTCGCCTAAGTAGCCACACATGATGTGCGTATACGCAATGTTCATGCCGCCTCTGGAAAAACCTCATACCGGGTAGATGGTAACGGGAATGGAACCCATTACCTCCCAAATGCTAAGCTGGTCGTGTTACCACAGGGCCACTAGCATGGTGTATTTTTTGTCTGATGTTTTATAAATTCGGTGTATATAGATCAAACAATAAGACACTTTGATCTGAGATTGTATGGGGTGGTTTAGCAGTTGCTTTCACATTGCACTGGCGTTTTACATCGTTTGTGTCAAGTGTTTTGGAATGCCATCAGTGCAGTTTAATAATTTTTAATGTATAAATATCATGGAATTCTAGAAAGTAAGTTTGGAAAATATTTCCAAGCATAATTTATATCTGATTTTCGAAAATTGTTGGGCTTGGAACGCATTAAAATTGTTTTAGTTCTTCAGATTGACACATGAACAACAATTTCTAGTTTTTTTTTTTTTTTTTTACTAAATTCAAATATCTTTACTTCTTTTTTATCACAGTTATCTCAAAAACGGTTAAGCTAAACAACTGTATAACGAATTTTGTAAGGAATTATGTCATTGCGGCATAGCGCCATCTACACGTTAAATAACGTAATAAAAATATGGTAACGTTTTGTCTGATTGTCAAGTGCGAATAATGATGGTCTTTTTGACGTTTCGATTCCGGCTGAAATGCGACTTTACCGTATCACTGGTTTAAATATAACAAGTCATTGAGGTTGATTTCCTCTTGATTAAGCATGTGAATTATAATTGCCCTTGCCCTACTTAGACTAAGTGCGTATACATATTATTAAACTTAAATAATTTCATATTTTTCGTATTACTAAAGCAAAATATTTAGAAGTAAAGACAGTAATGACATTTTTTGTGCGTAATAGTAATAACCTTCCAGAGTAATAATGACGTATTAATTACTTTACAATTACAAGCAAGTTTTCATTGTTACAATGACTATTTGAAGAGCTAATTAATAAACACTTTCTGGAAACGTTTTACTTAGTGTAAACATTTGTATTTATGTTACTCATTGAATTAATCATAACTTCGTAGAAATAGGTGTTTCATGATCTTTTTTTTTTGCAGGTCTGTCAAAGCATTTCAACAATTGCTGTATGTTTCACCAGGTTTCCAAAAAGCGAACGAGGTTCATTTGCGTTTAGGGTTGATGTTCAAAGTTACTCAAGAGTATGAATCATCTTTGAAACACTTTCAACTCGCTCTCTCTGACAGCAATCCTTGTACTGTATCGCAAAGCATTAGTAAGTTTATTTTACAATTTAATTTTGATATTTGATAATGTGATCCTTCCAGTTAAATTCCACATTGCGCATCTGTTGGAAGTTCAAGGGAAAATTAAGGGTGCAAAGGAAAAATATGAATTGCTACTGAGAGATAAAGGGATCAGTACCTCGTTGCGATCTGACATCTTCCGACAGTTAGGTACGTATTTATGATTGGGATGAAAACAGTAACGGTATTTAAGAGTATAATCAGAGTTTGTGCTTCACAAATAATTCCCCACCCCAATAAATTAAAAAATCCAACAAAATACGTAAAACTGTTGTAATAACCCCTCTAAACAATTCCGTATTATAAGAGTTTTGTAACTGAGTCGAGTTCATCGGTCTACTTCCGCAGTTTTGCGCTATAAAAGCAAAAACTGAGGAAATATGCCGATCAACTCAATTAACCCTCATATAGTCTCCTAGTTTTTGATTTGTGAATCCCCCCCAACGGTTTATGCCAATTAAAAAATTCCAAAAAGGTGCCTAATACACCTTAATTAGATGTTTTACGAAAATAAACTGTTCTAACCCCTCTAAAAAATTTAATAAAAGTACTAAAAAAAAACGTTGGCGAAACTTTATTAGAAAATACTTCCGTTTACAACATACATACACTTCCGTAATTTGTACTTCGATAATAAGCCCCCATCGCCATAAATAGATCTAAAACGTGCTTCGCTACTAAGCTCTCATCGTCATAAAGATATTTAAAGAAATTCATAATAATATTTAATGAACAATTGCTTGCTAAAATAATTAGTACTAACAGTGTCTCGCAAATACAGAAATTGAACTAACGCTCATTTACAATATACATGTAATGCGGTAGTATTTGTTTTACAAATAAGTCACCATCGTCATAAAGAAATTAAGAAACATGAATAAAAATACTTATGTATAGTTGCCGGGAATTTTTTACGAAATTAACCCCATTGTTATAAAGAAATTGAAGAATTCCATAAAAATACTTAACGAACCGTTGCTAGGAATTTTTTACGAAAGTAATTTATAATATTACCCATTTACAATATACATATTGGCTCGAAGTATGTGCTTCCGCAAGTAAACCACCATCGTCATAAAGAAATTAAGAAAAATACTTGAGTCCAATTTTTTTACAAAAATACTTTGTACTAATACCAATTTACAATAAACATATAATCCCTTAATTTGTGCTTAGCCAATAAACCTTATAATGAAATTTCAAGCTATCCCTTAAACTACTTAATGAACCGTTGGTGGAAATTTTTTAAGAAAATAATTTGTTCCCATTTACAATATACATATTGTCCCGTAATTTGTGATTCACAAATAAGCCTCCGTCCCCATTGTTATAAATACAGAAATTAAAAAAATTCATCATAATAAAAAACTCCCCCCATTGTCATAAAGAAATCAAAAACTCAAAAATACGTAATGACTCGTTGCTAGGACTTTTTTACAAAAATAGTTTGTACAAACGCTTTTTAAATTATACTTATTGTCCCATAGTATGTGCGAAAGAAATCCATAATAATATTTAAGGAACCGTTGTTGGGAATTTTTTACGACAATAATTTATATTAACGCCCATTTACAATATACATATTGCCCCGTAGTATGTGCTTCATAAACAACCTCTCCATCGTCATAACGCTATTTAATGAAATCCATAATAATAACGCCCATTTACAACATACATATGGTCCCGTAATTTGTGATTCACAAATAAGCCTCCGTCCCCATTGTTATAAATACATAAATTAAAAAATTCATTATATGACTCAATGCAACGTTGCTGCGATTTTTTTTACTAAAAAACTCCCCCCCATTGTCATAAAGAAATCAAAAACTCAAAAATACGTAATGACTCGTTGCTAGGACTTTTTTACAAAAGTAGTTTGTACAAACGCTTTTTAAATTATACTTATTGTCCCATAGTATGTGCGAAAGAAATCCATAATAATATTTAAGGAACCGTTGTTGGGAATTTTTTACGACAATAATTTATATTAACGCCCATTTACAATATACATATTGCCCCGTAGTATGTTATTCATAAACAACCTCTCCATCGTCATAACCATATTTAATGAAATCCATAATAATAACGCTCATTTACAACATACATATGGTCCCGTAATTTGTGATTCACAAATAAGCCTCCGCCCCCATTGTTATAAATACAGAAATTAAAAAAATTCATCATATGACTGAATGAAACGTTGCAGCGATTTTTTTTACTAAAAAAACTCCCCCCATTGTCATAAAGAAATCAAAAACTCAAAAATACGTAATGACTCGTTGCTAGGACTTTTTTACAAAAATAGTTTGTACAAACGCTTTTTAAATTATACTTATTGTCCCATAGTATGTGCGAAAGAAATCCATAATAATATTTAAGGAACCGTTGTTGGGAATTTTTTACGACAATAATTTATATTAACGCCCATTTACAATATACATATTGCCCCGTAGTATGTGCTTCATAAACAACCTCTCCATCGTCATAACGCTATTTAATGAAATCCATAATAATAACGCCCATTTACAACATACATATGGTCCCGTAATTTGTGATTCACAAATAAGCCTCCGTCCCCATTGTTATAAATACAGAAATGAAAAAAATTCATCATATGACTGAATGAAACGTTGCTGCGATTTTTTTTACTAAAAAACTCCCCCCATTGTCATAAAGAAATCAAAAACTCAAAAATACGTAATGACTCGTTGCTAGGACTTTTTTACAAAAGTAGTTTGTACAAACGCTTTTTAAATTATACTTATTGTCCCATAGTATGTGCGAAAGAAATCCATAATAATATTTAAGGAACCGTTGTTGGGAATTTTTTATGACAATAATTTATATTAACGCCCATTTACAATATACATATTGCCCCGTAGTATGTGCTTCATAAACCTCTACATCGTCATAACAATATTTAATGAAATCCATAATAATAACGCCCATTTACAACATACATATGGTCCCGTAATTTGTGCTTCGCAAATAAACCACCCGTCGTCATAAAGAAATTAAAAAAATTCATCATATAATTTAAGGAAACGCTGCTGCGAGTTTTTTTACTAAAATAATCTGTTTTAGCGCCCATTTACAATATACATATGTCCCGTAGTAGGTGCTTCGCAAATGTGCTTCGTCATAAAATATTTTTTTACGAAAATAATCTGTATAATATGTAGTAACGTACATTTACAATATACATATAGTCCCTTAGTTTGTGCTTGCCGCCATAAACACATTTAAAAACATCCTTGAAAATACTTAATCAACAGTTGTGCGAATTGTTTAAGAAAATAATTTGTACTAATTTCATTTGTAACATACATACTGTCCGGTAGTTTGTGCTTCACAAATAAGTCTCCCCATTGTCGTAAAGAAATTAAAGAAATTTCATAAAAATATTTAATCAACCGTTGTGCTTCGTAATAAGCTCCCCATTGTTATTAGGAAATTTTTAAAGAATTGCATAATAATATTTAATGAACCGTTGCTGGAATGTTTTTTACGAAAATAATTTGTACTAACGTCCATTTACAACATACATATAGTCCCATAATAAGCGAATAAGCCCCCATCGTCATAAAGAAATTTAAAATATTTACCATATGACTTACTTAGATGTTGCTGCTAATTTTTGTACTAAAATAATTGGTACTACCGTCTATTCACAACATACATATGGTCCCGTAGTATTGTGCTTGGAAAAAAGGCTCCTCATCGTCATAAATAAATTTACAGAATTCCACAATACTAGCTGTATTTTTTTATGAAAATAGTTTGTACTAACGGTCATTTCGCAAATATGCCCACAAAGTTAGAAATAAATTGAGAAAACGATATATGCCTTAATGAACATTTGCTGCATTTTTTTTTTACTAAAATAATTTGTATTAACGCCCATTTACAATATGTCCCTTAGTATGTACATAGAAAAAAGCTCTCCATCGTCATAAATAAATTTAAATAATTCCATAACAATATTTAATGAATCATTGCTGGGAATTTTCTTGAAAAATAATTTGTGCTAATGTTCATTTACAACAGACATGTAGTCTCGTAGCTTGTGCTTCGCAAATAAGCCCCCCGTCGTTCTAAAGAAATTAAAAAACTACCATCATATGACTGCATAAGCCGTTGCTAGTAGTTTTTTTATTGAAATAAATTGTACTAACGGCTATTTACAATATACATATTGTCCCGTAGTATGTGCTTCTTTAATAGGCTCTCCCTCGTCATAAAAAAATTAATGAAATCCACAACAATATTGACTGAATCATTGCCGGGAATTTTTTAGGAAAATAATTTGTACTAATGCTCATTTACAACAAACATGTAGTCCCGTAATTTGTGCTTCGCAAATAAGCACCCTGTCGTTCTAAAGAAATTAAAAAACTACCATCATATGACTTCATGAACCGTTGCTACGAGTTTTTTTATTAAAATTAATTGTACGAGCGTCTATTTACAATATACATATTGTCCGTAGTATGTGCTTCCCTAATAAGCCCTCCCTGGTCATAAAAAAAATTAAAGAAATCCATAACAATATTTAATGAATCATTGCTGGGAATTTTCTACGAAAATAATTTATACTAATGCTCATTTACAACAAACATATAGTCCCGTAGTTTGTGCTTCGCAAATAGGCCTCCATCGTTCTAAATAAATTAAAAAAACTACCATCATATGATTTAATGAACTATTGCTACGAGTTTTTTTATTAAAATGAATTGTACTAACGGCTATTTACTATGTACATATTGTCCCGTAGTATGTGCTTCGCTAATAAGCTCTCCCTCGTCATAACAAAATTTAAATAAATCCATAACAATATTTAATGAATAATTGCTAGGAATTTTCTAGGAAAATAATTTGTACTAATGCTCATTTACAACAAACATGTAGTCCCGTACTTTGTGTTTCGCAAATAACCACCCCCACCCCCCCCCCCTCATCGTTCTAAAGAAATAAAAAAAACTACCATCATATGACTCGTTGATACGAGTTTTTTAATTAAAATAAATTGTACTAACGTCTATTTACAATATACATATGCTCCCGTAGTATGTGCCTCGCTAATTAGCCCTCCCTCGTCATAAGTAATTAAATTGTACTAATGCTCATTTACAACAAACATGTAGTCCCATAGTTTGTGCTTCGCAAATAAGCCACTATCGCCATAAAGAAATTAAGAAAAGGTTATAAAAATACTTAATGAACAGATTATACGAATTTTTTGCGAAAATAATCTCTTATAACGCTCATTTATAATATACATATGTTCCCGTTGCGTAGCGTTGAGTAGCGAATAAGCTCCCATCATTATATTTAATGAACCGTTTCTTAAGATAATAATTTGTACTAACTCTTATTTGCAATACATTTGCATGTTATCTCGTAGTTTGCGTTTCACAATTAAGCTCCCCTCCCCGCATTGTCATAATGAAATTAAAAAATTCCATAAAAATAACAACCGTTGCTAGGAATTTACTAAATTATTTGTACTAGACCCCATTTAAAATATGTGTATTGCACCGAAGTATGTGTTTCGCAAATAAGCTTCCCATCGTCATAAAGAAATTGAAAGAAATCTATATAATGAACCGTCCCTGGGAATTTTTTACGAAAATAATTTGTACTAACGCCCATTTATAACATACATCCCGTAGCTTGTGGTTCGCAAATAAGCCCCCCATCGTCATAAAAAAATAAGTCTGTCATCGTCCTAAAGAAATTAATAAAATCCGTCATGACTGAAACGTTACTGCGAGTTTTTTTACGAAATTTATGTGTATATACGCCCATCTACAATATACATATTGTCCCGTAGTATGTGCTTCGCAAATAATCATCATAAAGAAATTAAAAAATTCATACTTTATGATCCGTTGATGGGAATTTTTTACAAAAATAATTTTTACTAACGCCCACCTACAACATACAACATATGTAATGAAAATTTACTGATTCCAATAGTTTTTTTCATTTTATTTATAATACCTAGATTGTTACAGGAGTTTACATTGGAATTTTGTTCAGAGGTCAGTGACTAATTTGGCTATAACTTGGCAGATTTTTAGTATTTATAAAAGTAATCGACGTATTTTTTTTTATTAACAAAGAAGGTTTAAGGGTTGAAACTACCTTTTTTAAAAAAAAAACGACAAAATGATATAAAAATGGTCAAGCTCTGTGCAATAAAAAAAATTTCTTTTGGTACTCGAAGCACAAACTATGTGACTATCTGTACGTTGTAAATGGGGGTTACTACAAATTACTTTTGTAAAAAATGTCCAGCAACGGTTCATTAAGTCATGTGATAGTTTTTTTTTAATTCTTTATGCCGATAAGGGACATATTTGCCAACAACAAACTACGAGACTACATGTATGTTGTAAATTGGTGTTAGTGCAAATTATTTTCGTAAAAAATTCCTAATGGTTTTTATGGTTTGACTCTTGTACTATAAAAGTATCACCGCTACCGTTTTCTCAATTCGTTGCTTTAGGAAAACTTTCCGAACCATAGGTTTGTGTTCAAATTCGTAATCAACAACCTTAAAAACCCTCAGATATAAAGTTTTACTGAAATCCAAGTTTTTTTTTAAATTCTTCCACCATTTTGGATCCGTCATTTTGAATTTGTTAAATCTGACCTCAGATTTCTAACCAGCGATTGCGAAACGTTTAGATGTCAAGGTTTAAGAAATTTATACTATTCCACCACCAGTTCAAGTTCAACAAGGTTTATTAGGATTTTTTGATACATTTAACAATATATATATATATATATATATATATATATATATATATATATATATACACACATACATATATATGCAATGCTTATTAATTACAATATAATATACAATACACTAATAATGTATTTGATAGTGTTGGTGGTGCGCTACTCAGGACTCCTCGTCCTCTTCAGCGCCTGGATTTCGTGGATTGTTGGGTTGCGTGTTCGATTGTGCGTTATGTCTGTTGACATCGTGGAGTTGAAATTTGTGGTGATCCAAAAAAAGAAGCGTTGTTGTGGTGATTTTGTTGTTGTGGAGATGTCATGTGGACTGTCCTGTTGTCGCTCGGTTGTGGTTAATGCTGCTGATGTCCTGAGTATCTGAAATAAATAGAAACATGTGTTAAATGTGTGGATACATTGTCGGTTTTAACATAACAGAATTTAAATAAAGTATCGATAGTGTATACTTAGCTAGGGCACCACTCTTCGCTACGGATCTTTGTATGATTACCCGAAAAGGGCAACCACCTCTGAACCGTGGGGATTACTGCCCACAGGTCCATCGCAGTTATCGTCTGAGCGAGCGCCGCTACCACCTTGCTAATGACAGATAGAGCCTTCTCCAAATTCATACCCCCAAGGAGGGTCAATATGGAGTCGAACCCTAAGGCGGATTGAGCAGGCGGGATACGTGTGGCACAGAGTACCACACCTATCCATATACCTCATCAGTCTGTCTGTCCTGGAGTGAGGCAGGCTGGATCCGGATTCCCTCACTGAAGACCTTGGCTCTCGTGAAGGCGATCCGTTGTCGGTCTAGTTCTCGGGAGAACGCGACCCAGTTCTCCTTCTGACGAAGGATTACCGGCGGCACTTTTTCCCTGGTGTTCTCTCGTGTCGCTGTCTGCTCCATGACTGCAGGGCTGTCCGCGTATTTTTCAAGGGCCTGGAACCTGTTGTGAGTGGGCGACGGCCGGTGGATCCCTGGCTGGGGTTTTGTAGTTGGATCGGTGTGGAGGCGGCGACGGACGTCCACGGAGCCTCCACTAACGGGGCGACGTCTGGCGTCGGCGTCTTCTTGGGTCGTCTCGTCTTCCGTCGTAGTGATGATAATAGGCTACTTGGCTTTGAACCGTACCAAATCGGTTCGTCGGAACTCGGTGTCCCTCCGTGTCCCACAAGTCAACCCAGCGACATTGTGATAACGACGCAGACAGATTTTTCTTTTTTGTAAATTTAAAATTAGCTTATGCTAACGTATCGATGTTACTTGATTGGAACTTTGGGATCGATATTATTCCAAGAGATTGCACTCTTTTATACCATTTTGTCGGTTTTTTGAAAAAGGGGGGCAGTTTCAACCCTTCTTTACCGATAAAAAAATCATGTCGATTATTTTTGTGAGTACTAAAAGTCTGCCAAGTTTCAGCCAAATCGGTCACTGACACTTGGAGTAGATTTACAATGTTACCGAAACAAATTCACAGAACTGCTTCAAACTATAATACATTGTGAATTAGTCATATTCTAGGATGCAACAGCAGTATCATTTTCACAGTAAGTTAGGTGCATCACACTTGACAAATTGAGAAAAAAGTGGAATTTGTGTTACTCGGAATTACTTAGAACTTGCATTTGTTCATCTCGTAATAAATTATTTGTTAAACAGACATTTACACGGTTGAATAATATCACTCGTATTTCTACTATTCAAATAGGAGTAAAATCATCATTGAGTTTTTCGAACAACTTTTTGTCGGTGTTTAGAAAAGATGTAAAGCGTTATTCTCTCGTACTGCTGTTTATGGGGTATAAACCTGTAATGGGTATAACTTAACAAACGTAAGGTAAGAATTTTTATGGAATTTTCTTAATTTCTTTATAAATATTTATTTACTACAGGACAATATGTATATTGCAAATGGGACTTAGTAGATATTATCTTGCAACAACGTTCATTAGTATTTTTATGGACTTCTTTAAATTTCTTTGTGATGATGAGGGGTTTATTTGCGAAGCACAAACAGGACTATATATATATATATATATATATATATATATATATATATATATATATATATATATAAATATATATATATATATATACATGTTGCAAAGAGGGGCTAGAACAAGTTATATTCGTTAAAATGCAAATTGAGTGCATTAGACATTTTTTAAATGTTTTAATTGGCTTAAATCAATTAGGAGAGGGGGGAGGGGTTATTCGAAAAGTAAAATTGCCGATTTTTTCTTATAATTTTAAATACGTTGCTGGTTTTACATACGCATATGTGTGCACACATTTCAGATTATCTGCAACGCCCGTGAACGCGTTTCAAGTTTATGTGAAAATTTTCTTGGTAGACGGATTTGTTCTAAATAACGTCCTTATTATTTTAAAAAGTAAATCTATTTTTGAAGAATTACTTTATTAAAGAAAAGTTCAAGGACAACTTTGAATAGTAGTAACTCCCGGATTGACCAACCCAATTTTTGTATGAAAAAACATTAATTAAAAGAAAATGTATTAAAATTTAACCAAAATTTAAAAATCTAATCTATATTTTATTTTAATTTGATTTTTGGTATTAATTTTTATTTCGAAATATTTGTGATATATGCACCATGTCGGGTTAAATGACAAGTAATGCATTCGTTCATTAATGTCAAAGGATTTTTGAAAGTTGTTTCATAAAAACTGGGAAAAAGTCATCCGACTGGAAAAACTTTTCCACCTTCGATTAAGCACTATTGCAATATCGGTATATAGGTATTGTCTATTTGGTAAGTGTGATATTTTAATAAGAACACGTATTAGTACGTATGAATCTTGATGTGTGAATTACAAGTCATGATAAAGTTTTGACACTATTCTTTAGAGTGTTCTTATACAGTATTAAAGGAGGGCCAAACTTGCCATACGAAAAATATAAAATGGTCACTATTTTTCAATGAAAAAAAATACCGTAGAATAATTATGTTTAACATAACTCAAAAATAGTAAGTTCTACAGAGAAACTTTGTAGGAAATATATGAAGTGTGTCAAACTGTTTGTTTATAACTTGACTTCTTATAACTATTTTGATTAATAGTTTTTTATTTTCACGATTATAAATTTTATTTTTAAGCGAAGTGCAATCTGAAAATGAAACTACTGGTAAAACTAAACAACATTTTGTGCTCATGTAAAGCTAATTTTGTCAAATGAACATATGGTCCAAAGGCCTACCATTTTCGAGATACAGGGTGTGCAAGTTTCGAAAGTAGGGACGTTTTCCTTTGATTTTCTGTTACATACAGACAATTTGATATGTACATTACCCAGACTCTACACGAGTCATGCACTGATGCGCGCGATACTCAATTATTCGATACAGTGGCGGAGATACGACCAAGTCGAAAGAGTTTTTCAGGTTGAAGTTCTACGCCACTGGGCGTAGTCGAATTTTGTTTCCATTTCCATATTTCTCAAATCAATATACACGGATAAGGTCACTTGCGATTTTGTGATTTGACGGGGACGGCTCGTTTCCAAAGTAAATAAGAAAATTTGATTTCATGTGCTTCATTGCGTACACCACTGGTTCACTATTTCGATCTGAAGATTTGTGAAGATGAGGAAAACATCAAGGTATCGAAAAATTACAAATAGGATTTTTCTTTAAATCGCTTCGTTTCATTTTATGTTGTTTAAATACATATTATTATACGTATTTAATTAACACACCTCATCTGTCGTTTTCTTTTTATGTATCACCCTGTATCTCTGAAACAAAGCGACGTAAAGAAAAATCCTATTTGGAATTTTGTGTGTCCTCCTCTTAAATGTATTTGGTCCGCTGATATTTGGTAGTATTGCTAACAGTGCTTTGGCAGCCTTTTTAGTCCCTCGCTGACACTACTAATACAAGGTCGTCAGCGTAGCATATAATTTCTGTATTAGGAGGTAGCTCAATTTCCATGACTTCGTTATATAAGTTCCATAGTGTAGACTCCATCACAACAAACTCTGACGTACCCCTCCCCCTAGCTTTTTGCTTACCCCACGCTCGATCACTATACTTCTATTGCTAAGGTAGGATCTCAATATAAGGCAATCTGATATCTGTTTCTTTTTCAGATTTTTAATGATTAGTTTTCAACAGGGCCGTATTGAATGCGTTTTTCACGTCAATTAATACGAACGCATTCCATCTGCATTTTTTCTTTCGTGTCCTTCTACTAACGGTAGAACCTTGTGTATTGCATTGACTGTCGACCTTGTTTTGGTAAATTCATACTGATTCGGGTGTGAAAGGAGGAGGTGTGTAAAATTGGAAATACCACATAGATTCACTATATGAGTAATTTCTGAGATGTTCATATACGCAAGGGCCAAATTCTTATGAAAATTATCTAATCGCATAAAATTGACTTTCCTCGTTAGCATTTATTTAAAAGCAATTCCACAAGTAAAATTTTTAATTCAAATTAAAACAAACAAGTTCAATAAGCCAATACAACAGAGTGCAATTAAATCAGGTTAATGTACTCATAAAATTATAAAATCGAGTAACTGTTAAAGTCATAAATACACCAGAATTAAATAATTACACACATCACGGCAAATATTATCAATAAAGTAAAAGAAAAATAATAATGCAGGTTAAGTTACACATAAAATAAAACAAATAGTACAATTAAATAGATAGAAATATGGTAACCGTAAAAATAAGTGTAGTTGTAATTACACCTAGACAAGAACTAAAAAATAGGCGAGTGATTTCCACATACACAACTGTATCGTTTTAAGTAAGCCGACTGAATCAAGTACACCTGAAAATCATTAAAACAAACAGCCTTACAAAAGTAAGATGGAAATAAAACAGTCAAGGTTACAAAGGGAACAAGGGTTGACCAATAAACTACCCGGCAAACGGTAACGTGCCATTTGTTACCTCACTAGGTCCGACGTTATCTCTTTCTTTCTCATAGCTCACTTTTATCTACATCGCTCTACTTTTAAAACAAAGAAAGGGTTAGTCGGGCCTTAAGTTGAAGTTGAGAATGTTTACACCATCTGGTCATGTGTTCAATAACCTCGAGCATTATCAATTATAATAAATATAAATAAACTGAGGTTATCGTATTACGTTTCACCACATGTTGAGTTCTCGGCAAGGGCGGAAAATGTTAATAACAAACTACAATTCCCAATTATATTAGCGATGACAGAAATGCCGTACAAGTACTAACGCCGGTTAATTAAACGAATTTTAACGTAATAATAACCATACTGTCCTATGTTGCCAAGAAACAGTTCTGTGCGACTAATGTTAAAATTTGATTTCCCCGTTTTAATAATTGTACGGGCTAAATTTAACCTAACATGCTAAACCACTCAGTGACACTTAAGAGAGATCATACGGAGATTTTGAATTGCCAACAGAGAGTGAGTGTTGTCTTAAGGCACTTGTCCAATATCGCTGAGCTTTATGTTTCGAGCTACGTGTTTAAATTGCGAATTAAAACTGTCTTTTAAATATTACTTAACTATTCTTGTGAATATTAAAGATCCGACCATCACTGAGTACCATCTGGCGGCAACCTTTGTCTTTATGTCCCTACGTATAGTTTCAGAGTACATGTGTACGTAAGCTAGTTAATAGAGTAAAAATTTTATTATTTGAATTTAGTGGATGTCTGTTCATTTAAGTGATTTTTGAGTACATTTTCCAAATTTGACATGTGTTATGTATATGTTTGTTATTTACATTGATTTGTTGGACAGTTAGATCAATGGGTTTTGCCATTATTAATCACAGTTGAGAATTTATTTTAATCATGTTTGTTTTGGTAGTAAGGTTTATGTGGACGAACATCTTGATTTATACTTTAATCTGGTGCATTTTGTTGTTTAGAAAGCGCGTTATGATGAAGAGAGTGAGAGTGTTGGGTTAAGGTATCTGTTCAATATGTATAGAGCTTGCCGATTCGACCTACGCATTTAAAATGCGAATTAGTAGTTTATTTAAAATATTGTTTATCTATTTTTTTAATTTTAAGAAGCCGATTCTCGCCGACTAACAGCTGGCTGCAATTTTGTCCACTTCGCATAAGGTCACACTTTTTTTCATAACTGTGATTCCGACAAGGCTAGCGTCGTCTAACGTGCTAAATTACTATGTAATACTTTGAAGGATGTTTGACTGCTAAGATGTGCCTACAAACAGTTATCTTTTTTTCATGTCATGTCATAAGTAAGAGGAAAATACGAACTAGGAATATCATTCCAGAGTTTAGAAGTCGTATATAAGAATTTCGATTGCGCCCTTTAGGTGCGATGCATCCCTAGCAAAGGTGGCCCGAGATTGTATCAAAGATTGTAATTCAGCAGCATAATACCTATTGCAATACCGATAGCTTTAGTGATAACACTTTTCTAGGTATTTCTAGCAGCAACGTCATCTGCATGACTCTCGACCGGTTTATTGAATTTCTAGTTATTTGAAAGATTCTGCTTCTCCGTAAGCTCTCTAATGAACCAGGATTGGGAATGAAAATGACCAATACGGTAATGTATTCGGGAATGTATAACTCCATGTCCCTGAGGATGACTTCAGATACTGTCAGAAGACGAGGACTACTTAAAACGATATTCACTCTATGGAAAGGTTGGAAATAGATCATTTCATTTAGCTTGACTTAAAACACTACAAGGTGAACAACAGAGAAATTTGGGCAGTATTTCTATTTCCATCAGACAATAGACCCAGTTGGGAAAGAACTTATGTTTTATAAGTAAGTGGGTTTGAAGAAAAAGGTCTAGAATATGTGGCGTATGGCGTATGTGGCACTATGACCAGCATAAGTAGTGGTAGATGAAAATTGAAGTCAATTAGAGTTATGAACATTGAAATCTACCAAAATTGAGATATCGCAAGGTGAAAACTGAGACAGAACTTAATCTAAGGTAATCAATGAGGTATTGAAGGTTACTGTCAAATTCAGGATCCGAATGTTTTGTTTTGAACCCGATAACGTCGAATGTTTAGTTCTTCAAAGAAAAAAAACCTCTTGCAAGCGATGTTCTCCATGCGCTGGAAACACATTCCTCCTTTATGTAGAAAGATTGGGAAAATTGCAAATCGGCCGAATCTGTGTTTCCAGAGGAAACCTCTGATGAAAACAAATTTGTTAGGTTGTAATGGTTCAAGATGTTTGTGAACAACATTAAGATTAGATTTATTACAATAATGAGTCAGAAAGTGAGTACTTTTGATGTCCGGGTTGGTTGGGTCCTGCTTACTCGGACATCCGAACGAGCCAGAGTTTTATGTCTAAAACCACAGCAATCTTTTTGTTAATTTTGGACGCTCAATCCGATCGGAAGATTTACAGTGAGGGCCAGAGGAAGAATAGGATGAGAATGGATTAAAGATAAGAAAAGGTGACCCACAGCCCTTACTAAGCTGTATTTTCCAAACTCTTTTCGATCTCCATGTCATCTGCAGAGTTTTCCTCATCTTGTAAGTTGGCAAATGTCCAACCTATTCCTAAGAAGGGCGACTAAAGCGATCCCTCCAACTATCGACCAATCACTATCACTTCCATTCTATCGAAAATCATAGAAAAAGCCATCAACCACCAACTACTTTCGTTCCTCTAGTCCAATAAACTCCTAAACGACCACCAGTATGGGTTCAGACAGAGTGTGACGGGTGAACTTCTTTCATATGTCACCTAGCCTTGGGATAACACGTTAGAGAGGTCCGGTGAAATAGTCGTAGTAGCTTTAGATATTTCAAAGGCTTTTCACCAGGTTTGGCACAAGTGCCTACTTGCTTATCCGATACGCTCATCAATTGGATCTTCAGGTTTCCTGACAAAAGACGTATACGCGTTGTCATCGATAGCTCCTACACTTTTCCTGTTATACATAAATGACCTCATTTCCTCAACAATCCGATTCATTGCTTTGCGGACGACAGCAGTTTTCTCAGTTTTCCCACAACAATAAATCTAGTCTGGACGTTAAAGTGAACATAGTAGCCTCAATCAACATTGGCTTAGAAAGTATCCTTGAATGGGGAAGGAATAATCGACAAAGCCCAGTGTTCTCACGTTTTCATAAATCGCGAACCTTTCATGGGTTAACCACCTTTTGTCAGCCAGCAAAATAGCTGCCCGTAAACTGGGCTTTCTATACAGATCTAAACAGTATTTCCCATCGCAACAACTCCTTTTACTGTATAAGGCTCAAATTGGACCTCATCTGGAATACAATTCCCACCTCTGGGTCAGTGCTCCCCAATACGCCCTTTATATGGTAAACCGCATCCAAAGGTTTATAAATGACTCGTCTCTGACTTCTGAGCTTCAGTCTCTTGAGCATAGAAGAATAGTTCCTGTTTTTTCCTTGTTCTATCGCTATTACCATGGCAAGTGTCTCCGAAATACACACCTTAATACCTTCACTGTCCATCTTCGCTAGGAACACTCGGTTTGTCCATTCACGCCATAATTACGCACTCAAAATTCCATCTTGTCACACTAAACGGGCTCAATCTACATTTTTCCACACGGCGACCAAATTGTGGAATACACTACCCAGTTCCTGATTTCTTCCAAACTTTTGAGTTAAGCAAGTTCAAGGTAGCCATTCATAAACATTTATCGGCAGGCTAACTATATACCTAAACACTCCCAGTGTTTCTGAGTGCTTTAGCACGTTAGGCAAATCTTAGCCTGTTCAGGAATACTATTAGTAAAAAAAAAACATGGGGTACACATGCCTCCGACCTGTTAAATAAACTTATTGCCGAACTGTTTATTTAAAAATATAGTTTATTCGATTTATAATTAAGGTTTTGGTGCAACGTTCTTCAGCTTGCCTACTATTATTCTATGTACCCTAATAATTACTTTTAGTAAAATCCTGGCGTCCTGTGATATACCACGCTCTACGATGCAACCGAAAGCGAATGGGATGAGTCAAATATTTGTCTGGGTTATTTTAGTTATATGACCTACATAATTATCCCATTTAAAGAAGAAGGTTATATTGTATTAAAATACATTGAAAACAGGATGTTTACATTTAATTTAAACTATTTATATGTTTTAATTTAAACGTTGGTCGTGAAAGTTTTGATTTTCATATTACTGAAAACAATTTAAAATCAGTTTGTAACGAAGAGTAAATCGTATACGCCATTTAAATTCCAATGAAGTAAGTTGAATTACTTAATTACAAGGGAAGTGAAGTACGTTGCAGTTCAAGAACGCAAAATTTAGGTAAAACAAGCCTCGGAGAGAAACTATTTCCAAGTATCGCGAAATAGTACATAAAGTATTATTTTAAGGTAGGTACCCTAAAAATCTACCGTTTTGAACTTTCAACATTTTAAGAAATGTAAAACCGTAATCAGTTTTGAAAAACACAAACCTGTAGTCAAACTAGCTTACTTTTAATGGTATTTTTCATTTATAATTTTGACGAAACCGTAAAATTGCTTATTATTAGCAGAACTTTTACAGTATCCCGACTTATATAGGTTTTACCTCATATTTCTACAGAAGCACAGATAATATTTTCAGTTTTACCGTAGTATCAAATTGCAACACCTAATTTCGAATTTTATCTCGTAATTTCCATTCGTAACTCGTAATTTCAACGTATAACTCGTAGTTCTAAATTGTAACTTGTAATTTTAACTTGTAACCGCAAATAATATTTTCAGTTGTACCGTAGAATCAAATTGCAACAACTAATTTTGAATTTTATATCGTAATTTCGACTCCTAATTCGTAATTTTGACGTGTAACTCGTAATTTCCACTTATAATTCATAATTACAGATTGTAGCTCGTAATTTCGACTTGTAACCGCAGATATTTTCAGTTTTACCGTAGTAGAGATTTCAAACACCTAATTTCGAATTTTATCTCGTAATATCAAATGTTAACTATCACTTTTAACTTGTAAGCATAGCTAACATTTTCAGTTTTACTGTAGCATGAGCTGACAACACCTAATTTCGAATTTTGTCTCGTAATTTCCATTCGTAACTCTTAATTTCAACGTGTAACTCGTAGTTCTAAATTGTAACTCGTAATTTTAACTTGTAACCGCAGATAATATTTTCAGTTTTACTGTAGTACCAAATTGTAACACCTAATTTTATATCGAAATTTTGACTCCTAACTCGTAATTTTGACGTGTAACTCATAATTGCCACTTATAATTCATAATTCCAAATCGTAGCTCGCAATTTCAACTTTTAACCGCAGATATTTTCAGTTTTACCGTAATATTGATTTCAAACACCTAATTTCGAATTTTATCTCGTAATTTCCATTCGTAACTCGTAACTTCAACGTATAACTCGTAGTTCTAAATTGTAACTTATAATTTTAACTTGTAACCGCAAATAATATCTTCAGTTGTACCGTAGAATCAAATTGCAACAACTAATTTTGAATTTTATATCGTAATTTCGACTCCTAATTCGTAATTTTGACGTGTAACTCGTAATTTCCACTTATAATTCATAATTACAAATTGTAGCTCGTAATTTCAACTTGTAACCTCAGATATTTTCAGTTTTACCGTAGTATTGATTTCAAACACCTAATTTCGAATTTTATCTCGTAATATCAAATTGTAACTACCACTTTTAACTTGTAAGCGTAGCTAACATTTTCAGTTTTACTGTAGCATGAGCTGACAACACATAATTTCGAATTTTGTCTCGTAATTTCCATTCGTAACTCTTAATTTCAACGTGTAACTCGTAGTTCTAAATTGTAACTCGTAATTTTAACGTGTAACCGCAGATAATATTTTCAGTTTTACTGTAGTACCGAATTGTAACACCAATTTTTGAATTTTATATCGTAATTTCGACTCCTAACTCATAATCTTGACGTGTAACTCATAATTTCCACTTATAATTCATAATTCCAAATTGTAGGTCGTAATTTCAACGTGTAACCGCAGATATTTTCAGTTTTACCGTAGTATTGATTTCAAACACCTAATTTCGAATTTTATCTCGTAATATCAAATTGTAACTACCACTTTTAACTTGTAAGCGTAGCTAACATTTTCAGTTTTAGTGTAGCATGAGCTGACAACACCTAATTTCGAATTTTGTCTCGTAATATCCATTCGTTACACTTAATTTCAACGTGTAATTCGTAGTTCTAAATTGTAACTCGTAATTTTAACTTGTAACAGCAGATAATATTTTAAGTTTACTGTAGTACCAAATTGTAATACCTAATTTTGAATTTTATACCGTAATTTCGACTCCTAACTTATAATTTTGACGTGTAACTCATAATTTCCACTTATAATTCATAATTCCAAATTGTAGCTCGTAATTTCAACACCTAATTTCGAATTTCATCTCGTAATTTCAACGTATAACTCGTAGTTCTAAATTGTAACTCGTAATTTTAACTTGTAACAGCAGATAATATTTTAAGTTTACTGTAATACCAAATTGTAATACCTAATTTTGAATTTTATACCTTAATTTCGACTTCTAACTTATAATTTTGACGTGTAACTCATAATTTCCACTTATAATTCATAATTCCAAATTGTAGCTTGTAATTTCAACACCTAATTTCGAATTTCATCTCGTAATTCCAACGTATAACTCGTAGTTCTAAATTGTAACTTGTAATTTTAACTTGTAACCGCAGATAATATTTTCAGTTGTACCGTAGAATCAAATTGCAACACCTAATTTTGAATTGTATATCTTAATTTCGACTCCTAACTCATAATTTTGACGTGTAACTCGTAATTTCCACTTATAATTCATAATTCCAAATTGAAGCCCGTAATTTCAATTTGTAACCGCAGATATTTTCAGTTTTACCGTAGCATTGATTTCAAACACCTAATTTCGAATTTTATCTCGTAATATCAAATTGTAACTACCACTTTCAACTCCTCAGCGTAGCTGACATTTTCAGTTTTACTGTAGCATGAGCTGACAACAACTAATTTCGAATTTTATCTCGTAATTTCCATTCGTAACTCGTAATTTCAACGTACATCTCGTAGTTCTAATTTGTAACTTGTAATTTTAAGTTGTAACCGCAGATAATATTTCCAGTTTTACCATAGTATTGATTTCAAACACTTACTTTCGATTTTTATCTCGTAATATCAAATTGTAACTACCACTTTTAACTTGTAAGCGTAACTAACATTTTTAATTTTACTGTAGCATGATCTGACAACACCTAATTTCGAATTTTTATCTCGTAATTTCCATTCGTGACTTGTAATTTCAACGTATAACTCGTAGTTCTAAATTGTAACTCGTAATTTCTTGTAACCGAAGGTAATATTTTCAGTTTTATCGTAGCATCAACATACAACACCTTATTTTGAATTTTATCGTAATTTCGACGTGTAACTCGTAATTTCAACGTAACTCGTAATATCAACATAACTCGTAATTCCAAATTATAACTTGTAACTGCAGATAATATTTTTAGTTTTACCGTTCTTGAAACCCCTAAATTTCTAATTTTATCTGGTAATTTTGACTCGTAACTCGTATTTTCAACTTATAACTTGTAATTCCAAATTTTAACTTGTAACATCGACGCAACACCTAATTTCGAATCTTATAGTAAGTTCGACTTATAACTCGTAATTCCAAACTCTAACTTGTAATTTCTAGTTGTAACGTAGGTAATATCTTCAGTTTTACCGAAATGTCGACTTGCATCTCCTAATTTCGAATTTTATCTCGTAATTTCGAATTATAAGTTGTAACATTCATTTGTTGGCCAATGATTTTCTTTTTTGGCTATTTGTTATTGTTTATTGGTTGTTAGTATTTTCCTAACTAAATTATTTAATTTTGGTTGATAGTTAGGCCTCCTGAGATTACAAGTTCTGATTTTTTGTTGCAACCGTTAGTTGCTCATTTGTTTTTGGATGTTGGTTATTTGTTGTCGTTTGTTGGTTATTAGTATTTTACCAAATAAACGATTCCAGTAAGAAAGAAAAAATTACAATGAAGTTTAACTTCACGCCTAAATTAAAAAACTTAATTGGGCAAATACTAATAACCAAACAAACTATAATAAATAGCTAACAATTAAAAACAAATAATTTCACCAAAAAAATAAGTTTTAATTTAGGTGGGCGAAGAGTAACTTCACACCTAAATTAAAAAATGTAATTTGGAAAATACTAATAACTAACAAACAATAAAAATAGCCAACAGACACCAAATCGACCAATAAACGGTAATAAAATTCCGAAATCATTTTTACAACCAAACCATAAACCATATCCACAAGCATTTTTGGTAACATGATTCAAGAGGTTAAGTGTGTGATATATAGTGGCATAGAGATATCTTCAGGCATGTCGAAGATTGAAAGACATTTGATTGTGCATGAATTTGTAACTGTAGAAAAAAATCTGTGCCCGATGAATTCCGCATAATTTGACCGAATGGTAGATGAGTGCGTACATACGTGCGTTCGTGTATGTCTGTGTACGAGTGTGCGCGCGTGCGTACATGTCTGTGTACGAGTGTGCGCGCGTGCGTACATGTGTGCGCGCGCGCGTTGTAATTCGGGATGCCCACAAACAGTTCTAGAGTAATAAACTATAAACGTAGTTTCGACAACAAAGCCTTCCAAGTTGTAATTTGAAAGTTAGGGGGCTGCGCCCTATTGTTCTGAACGTATTTTTTTGTGGTTCTAGAAACATCGTTAATAGCTATATAGTTCTCAATAGGTTATTCAAGTAGTTTGGCTCAAAATCAACTGAAAAACAGCGCCGAGGTTGAATAATTAAGCTACGAAAATTCTGTAGGATTATGTAATTAGAAATCTTCCTGCAAAATTTAGTAGTGTGGTGATTATTTGATTGTTATTCCATATTGGTTTTCCGGGTTTTTTGTATTGGTCGTCATCTGATAAATTGGAGATGCCGAGTTCATAGGAACTGGTATCTAGGGATTCTTCTATATCGTCGGGGAGGCCGTCAAAAAGTCCCGTTAAAATACATGGGAAATATATGAACTTGAATTTGGGTTTTTGGCGTGTGTATAGTAATCTGTGAAGGTATTTGTAGCATATGGTAAGGATATCTTTGGTAGGGATAGTATTGCCTCAGTATAAGTGGTTTGTTCCTCAGGGAGATCGAGACGTTACGATCGGCCAGATTCGGGAATTGGTTATCGTGGTAGTGGATGGAGATGTCGAAACAGGTTTGCTTGTGTTGGTTGGAGTTGACGGAGACTCCACAGGTTTGCTCGGTTAGATAGGTTTCGGATTTTTTTCAAAAAATGTTTTATCCTTGGTATAGTCAGTCACCTATAAGGTTCTTAATAACAAAAAAATATATTTTTTTTATTATGGGACTGCTTTGGGGGAATGTATTAAATTCGATACTATAGGCAATATTGTATTCATTTTAATATTCTGTTACACCATGAAATTCTGTAAAACAACTTGAATGTTTATGAAAATGTAAACTTTCACCATTATTACACATATTAAAAGACTTTTTTTGTTTTCCATTTTTCTAATTTCACAAAATTGTTTCAACATCTTTAACAATTATAATAGATAGATAGACGACGAAGATAACTGTAAGTGTTATCGAAACGTTTAGATTGCATAAGTTAAATATACAAATACACCATTAAAAAAACCAAAAAAGGTAAATATTTTAATTTGAATGTTTGTTAAGGCCTAGATTGACCTGACAAAAAACATTAGTTTGTTCTTTACACTTAGGTTCCTTATATACATCATTGTCTTTCTACCTTTACATTTGTGGAAGGAGTTGGCGCAGTCTTTTTTTCACACTCTTGCTGTATTCCGTTCTTTACAGAAAGAGTCTGTAATTTTTGTTTTAAATAATATGAGGTCCATTTGGAACTTTTTTGCTTCTCCTAAAAATTGACAGTCTCTGCTATATAGCAACCAGCACTTTACAATCACCAATTCTACAAAATGGAAAACCAATCGGTGGTACCATTTCCCCACCCATAAACGAATTATAAGTCCTTACCATTTTTGGACACCCAATCTATAAATATTGTTTTGATTTTCTATCCCATCTTTGAATAGCAGATGTTGGTTGGGTAAGAGAAAAAGTACTTGCCAACATAACTGCTCGGTTATGAAACTATTTCAGACATCTTACCTCAATGTATTCAACAACTATTCCTGTTTCTTCGAAGTATCCGCTACCTTTCTTTTTCAAAGCTATATCGGTTGAAAAATCTAATCCGGCAAATCTATTGACACGAATTGTACCCAATGCAAGAAACCTCATTTTTGAAAATTCCAAAAATAGTGAAGAAAACCAGTTATCAAATTATATCAAATAGTTGACATCACTTTGCGAATTTTCCACAAGTTTCAAGACAATATTTATGCACCTAAATCGGGATGATTTTCAACTTGGTCAATTTTACCAGTACATATGTGGAAATTGTGAATTAGCCCTTTGGTATCACATGCGATAAAGATGTTATACCCCCATTTGTAAGGCTTATGTGGAAGGTATTGTTATAGTCCTGATTGGCCGTTGAAAGATACCATCTGCTCATCAACACTGAGCATTTGCTCCTGTGGAATTTTGAATACGGTTTATCGATATACGGTCTTATTTTATACAGTTATCTCGATTTGGATCAATGCGTTCTGGCAAATGCTCCTTTATTTGCTCCCACCTATCTCTGCTCCTTATATCTGCCACTTGAGCTACGCGATTTTCTGTTACCTAAAACATACGTGATCTAGGGAGGCCAAATATAGACTTATAAAGCACACATCTAGGAAACTGCTCTAGGTCATTTTGTTCCAAATGTAGCGGCCTGTTAGGATTTGCGTACAGATTTCCAGACATATTTTCGAGCATTTACTTTATTTGTGGCCTTAGAGTTACTTGGTTTGGCATTTATGCCTTCGCGTTCCGATGATTCTCCGGAGGAATCTTTTTGCGGATCTGTATCATGTGGTTCTTCATCTTCACTTAAAAGTTCCTCATAAACATTCAGGGAAAAAGATGGGGACTCATCAACGTAATCATCAGTATCACTAAGACAACTGTTTTCACTGTCTTCTGGTATAGTTTTAGTTTGCGCAGAATGGTTGATGAAAAAATGGATGGATCCATAACCTGGTATAGAAATACCAGTATTATATAATGAAAGTAAACAGAAAAATGCCAAATGATATGTTATTAAATACTCTATTGACGAGTGTATCAAATTCCCAACATACGCTTAACCTGAAATGCAAAGCAATAAAATTAAAGGAGATACTTATTCTAAAATGATACAACATTTATTTACGTATTCCATTATTCAAGCAATTTTTGTATAGTGTACTGACCCTTTACTTTTTTTACACAAATTCAGAAAGTTTAATGGATACATAAACGTGAAACAACATGGAAGTCTGCAGAACACGTTACAAAGTACATTTCAGTTGAAAGACAACCGGCAATCTTATGAAATTCAATTTAATGTTATTGTAGAATTATATTGAATCAGTATGTACCGAATTATACACAGTCGGCGTTAAGGGCTTAAATAATACGCCCAGAAAACAGTATCCACAAACTGCGATTGTGTAAATGTTGGGGTATCATAATCAAAATGTATAGTATAGGTACTAAAACAAATCCCGCTTGCTAGGCCCTGTAGCATGCTTACTCAATGTCCGGAAGACCTTTAAATTGCATTGCTTATGATTGAATGCTTTGGTGGTATCTGTAAGTAGCTAACAAGGGACGGTGGCACGTTTGGTTAGGTCGGAATTTAAATTTATTGGAATCTATGCGATTTCTAAGTTGCCTTGCTAGAATCTGCTCAAAACATTCTCCGAGACAGCTTAAGAGAGAGATAGGTTTGTAGGTGGAGGGGATATGTTTGGGTATCATGACTGTGGAAACTGATTTCCAGTCCATCGGAAAGTATGGGTGTTATGCATTTATTGTAAGTTGAGGATTTGGTCGGGTAGATGCGTAGGATTTGACGGTTTAGGTCGTCTCTACCTGGGGTGAAATTACGCCCTTTTTAGTGAAGTCTGTGGTGAATTGGTCGGGAGTGATAGATAGAAAGATTTTCTGTTGGCCAATTTGATTTCGGGAAGGTTTAGATTCTGAAATTTCTCAAAACGCCTTTTTAGAAGTTTGGGTGTCAAATAGGTGATCGTCGTGAAATCGGAAAATGGATTGTAGATGAAGACCGAATATGTCCGCTATCTTAGTCAATGGAGTCGGGCTCTCCGGAACTCTAATCAAATTCCATTAAAATATTCCTCCAAATTACACAAACTGTACAAAGTCTGAAGACAACAGTTCTTCTTAATTTTTTTAATATAAGCTTTCATGCACGCTCGAAGGTTTATCCGGAAGTATCGTTGAATGTTGGATATTGTTATTGACAGTAAGCTAAATGAGCCCCCCCGCATAGATCATCTTACCAAAAAACTGTAGACAGCAATTGTTAGTGTCTACAAAATACGCCAAATAACCAACTTTGAATGCGCCAGATATACTTATTTCGCTAACTTCCATAGTGTGGCGACATATGGAATATTGCTGAGGGGCGGTTCCAGCAAGGTTCATGATATATACTTCAAAAAAGGGCTATGAGATCATTGTGTAGTTTAAAATGATGTGAAAAGTGTAGATGGAGATTTAAGGAATCTGGAATTTTAACTAACAGTCAGGCACACAATTACATGACTAGATATCGATATGACTTGCAAATACCATCCGACAAATTGAAAACAGAGTGTAGACACCATCGGAATTCAAAATGCTACCTATAAACAGATATAGAGCGGTAGTAAGGGCAATACTGATAGAAATCGAACCTTATTCAATGGACGAATTTCTGCACTGGGACTGGGGCTATTTTGGTTCCTAAATATTTGTAAGATTATCTTTTTTTTTTTGTCTCGTGACTTGTAACGTTATTGTAAATTTGTTTGTTGTAAATTTATTGGTTGCCAATAAATTTGATTTTGACTTGACAAATTGATGTAGTTAACTCACCAACCTGTAATAAAAATATGCAGTGCGAAGAAAAATGACGTTTAATACTAACGAAAAGATATCAGTCTATTACACTAAATTAAATATTAAGAGAAAAAGATACTATAATATACCTACTTAATATACCCTATATAATGCAAAAAAAAAATTAAATAACCAAAGTCATAGCATCCCTCTAACGATTACTTCTCGACTTTTTTAGGTATGTGCAACTTTCCAGTGATACGGTACGATAATCTTTATCGTACAAAATTTGAACTAAATGAGCGTAGTGTGGAGGGGCGCCATTCAGTTGAAACCACATCGTACGAATATTATCTACCTCGATATTTTCTAAAAGCTCGGGTAAATCATTTTCCAAAAACTGTTAATATCTTTCTCCAGTAAGACTCCCATCAAAGAAAAAAGGACCAACCGCATTAAAATTGGTTATACCACCCCACACATTCACTGACCATCGATGCTGGTGATCAACAACCCTTAAGATGTGTGGATTAGTATCTGAATAGTGATGATAGTGTGTATTAATATTCCATTATTTTGAAAAGTTGCCTCATCCGTAAATAGAATGTTGTTAACAAAATTGGGTTCTTCATTGACTTTAGTAGTTACCCATTGGCAGAAAGATTCACGATTTTGAAAATCTATTTCGCTTAAAAGCTTGATGTTGCTGGATATGATAAAGATGCAATTTGTTTTTTTTTTTTTAATAAAGCTGCGAATTGTATTTCTATTTAGGTCTAGGTGTGTACTTAGCTCTCTCTCTGGTACTAATTTGCGGATTTTCTATAAGTGATGCCACAACTTGAAACTCAATTTCTTCATTTGAGCTAGTTTTTGCGCGCTTGGGATAACACACACTTCCAGAATTTATAAATCTCTCAGCTACATCCATAAACGATTCTTTCCGCGGCTGTCTTCTCTCTGGGTACTGTTCACAGTACAAACGGGTAGCCAGCAAAGCATTTCTTTGAGCTTCGCCATAACTAAAGATCATATCCACCATTTCTTCTTTGGAAAAAATTCATTTTATACAAAAATTGACAGAAATCCAAAAACACACAAACTAATGAAACAATATTTGAATGATTATACAAACGTCAAAACAGTAGATGCAATTGTACCTCTTTATTACGAGCGGCTAGCCTACCTGATTTGTTTTGTTGCATTCTATTGTCATAGTAAATTTGTATTTTAGAATATTTTTACGTAAAAGCGTCTATATCTCAAGAAGGGTCCGTCTTATGGCTATGAACCCTATTATCAATTAGTATCTACTTTTCACGGGGAATCGAAATGTGCAAAAATATACAAGGTGTTGCATTTGAAAAAATTGAGAAAAATTACATTTCGCGTAAGTTAATCATTCTGTATAGTTTTACGTGACTATTATTACTAGTCGGTGGTATAAACAAATTTACAAAATCGTGGTGACGACGCTCGCATTGTGGTTCCAAAGTTAACTCTATTTTGGTATTAAAGTGACGATTCTACATAACGGTTAGTCATACAGATACAAATTTGTATACTTTTATTCTAAATGTAACAGTGAATCCAAAAATGCAAAAATATACAAGGTGTTCCTTAAAAAAAACAGGTTTGGGTTGGCATATTTTTGTCAATCACCCTGTATATACCTAAATATTTTTAGAATGTAGGTCCAATGGTCGTGTATTACCACACCAAAAAAAAATTGGTTCTAATATCTCTAATAGTTAGGAGCAATCCTCCGTCCACGCAGTAGACACCCACCCTGTATATATATATATATATATATATATATATATATATATATAAATCATTAGTCAAGTGCGAAAACAGTCCTTCTCAGGACTAATCCTGATGACGGTAGTAGAGTCCGCTTCCGAAACGTCGCGCTACAAACACCAAAAACTGTGGAAAAAGGCCGATCAACTTAACTAATCTCCAGAACTGATATATGTGTACTGACCCCAGTTTTTTCTTTTCAACCGTAGTATCGATATCGTACTCGATGACACGGAGGAGTACCTCAGGGATCATCATTTATACCACTTCATTCGTCCATCATCCCAATTATCTGCAACAATCCCGTGCGCAGCTATGCGGATGTTTGCCACCGACATCTAAATTTGAGAAGTTGTATGAAACGCACCTTTTCTTTATCTTTTCTGAATACTTTTTTGTCCACAATTACGTATCATTGGAGTGTGAATGCTACATCATACGATTCATGAACTAATAAATTTCGACTTGGACGTAGAAACCTGACAAAAATAAAGGAGACGGGCAAATTCAGATCACAAAAGGTGGAGACAAAACATTTTATGCTATCGTTTTGCGGATGCAGCAAATATGCAAATATTTTTTTAAATTACCATTCTTTTTTGATATACAAATAAAATTCAGTAGACCGTACCACAAAGGCAGTCACGTAGGCAGTACGAAATGTTTACAAAAGAACGTTATTGACCTTGTACATTTTTTTTGGGGGTGTAATAAACCAAACGCATTTAGATAACCTCTATAATTAGCACTACAGTTTATTTTATCTTGATTGAAATTGAAAATGAGTATGTTTATATGAAATAAATAACCATGTGAAACGAAAAAATAGGCATAATAACATTTATCTAAAATATTTTATCTGTTTTTGTTGGTTTGACCGTATGTATGTATTATTTAAAAAGTAGGTCAAACCAACAGGAAATGAGTGATTCCAGAAAAAAAGCATTTAATTGCTATTAGTCATATTTAAATGCATTTTTCATGCAATCATTATTGCCTCCATTAATTCTCAACATTACCTTTCTACTTGTATAATAGCAATCTTTTGTAATAATCGTAATATTTGAACATATGCTTAAGCCAGATCGATAATGCAAACTTTTTTTATTTTAGGATGGCTTTATCATTGTCATGATATTCTTGGTGATAAAAATCATCGTATCCCATTAGCGATACATTGCCTTCAAAGAGCTATAGAAGCTGAACCACACTCAGGGCAAACGCTTTACTTACTTGGTCGTTGTTATGCAAGTATCGGTAAAGTACATGACGCATTCCTTGCATACAGGAATTCTGTAGAAAAATCGGAAGGAAATGCAGATACATGGTGCTCTATTGGGTAAGTGAACTTTCTACTATTCAAATAAAATTACTAATCATTTTTCCTTTTACAGAGTACTCTATCAGCAGCAAAGTCAGCCTATGGATGCTTTGCAGGCATACATATGCGCTGTACAATTAGATAAATGTCATTCTGCCGCCTGGGCCAATTTAGGAATTTTATATGAAAGTTGTGGACAAGTTCGAGATGCTTACGCTTGTTATCTAAATTCTAATCGAGGTTTAGCCAATCAGAATTCGTCGGAAATTCTTTTGGAGTCTTACATACCTTCAAAAATATCTCGCCAACCTCTCCCTTCTGTGGGCATGAACCCACGTCTCACCCAAAGAATTACATTTCTTCAATCTCATCTTGCAAATGCCCCAATGCCGAGCGCCACCAGCCAGTAAGTGTTCACATTTAAACTTAAGCAAATAATTTTATTTACTTATCACAGAAGAAAACAATTACTCTCAATTGAAGAGGCTTGGAATCTTCCAATATCGGCAGAAATGTCCTCTCGGCAGCAACAGCAACAACAAAGTGGTACGCAACAACCACGACCCTCTGCACAAGCATATCAAAAAAATACCTTTAATCAAAATGCGCCTCAAGGTCCTCCACCTCCATATCCTTCACCAGGGACACCAAATAAAAGATTTAAAACTGAAAACACAGAGCAAAAGCCAAGCCCCACCCCTGGTCAACAACCTTCCTTTTATTTAACACAACAACAGCTGCAATTGCTGAATTTCTTTCAGCAAAATCTATCTACTTTAACGCCCACACAACAGGTAATTGTATAATTTCTTTCAATATCACAAATGTACACTCACTTACCATTTTTTCAGACTCTAATGCAACAATTCCAACATCAATACAGACTGATGCAACAACATCAGCAGCAAGTGTTAAATCAAAGACAACCAACAACCACCTCACCTCGTCAAACATCAAACTTATCATCGTACAATGGTTCACCTCACCAGTATTCTTCACAAATTATACCTTCTAATAGAACATCATCACTTGATGCAATTAAAAGTTTTTCACCTTCTCAACCATCAAGCTTTATTAAAGTTGAGAAACTTGTTCAACCTGCTTTAATGGCTCCTTTGCCAAATTGTACAAAAGATTTAGGACTTCATAGCAACAATGCAGGTGATTTAGATGTTAGCGAAGAGGAATTACAGCATCTTCTATCGGAGAAAGATTTAACAACGACCTTTGCAGAGAATTTACTCAAACAATTTGATATTGATCAAGTTAAAGAAGAAACAGATGTATCAGGTATTAATAATTTTCAGAATTTTTTATTTTACTTGTCAATTATTGAAAAATTTCAAGTTTAAGCTTTAGACGATGTTAACAATAAAATAAAACATGTTGGCTCTCCGCAGTTGCGTATAAAACCCAATCGGTTCTGGGTTTTATCCTCAGCTGAATGGCATAAACGATTTTCAAGCTTGAATGTTTTTAAGTTTATGACTGCTGCAGTTGATGCCTTCAACCTCCAGGTTGAAATCAAATAAATGAATACATAAGAAATAAAAAGAATGTGTCTAACGGAACCCAAATTCTTGTAGATTGTGTAATTAGCTCTATATTACACACAAAAAAATTGAGATTTCTTTACAAAATAAACAAAAAATTTTGGGAATGTAATGCTTATCGGTAGTAGCATGGGTCATATTATATAGGAACCTGCATATTTTTGCCATTTATTGAAGTAAATAAAAAATTCATGCAAGTGTATAAATGTACAAGTATTGAGTTCTGCCACTGTTCGTGCCGGATATTTTCGTAACTCCTTCTCTATTTTGTTGCATATGGATTCTATTGGAGAAAGATCTGGACTACTAGAAGGCCAAGATATTGTTGGAATGTGATTTTCTGTAAGTCAAGTTTTTGTAATCTTCGCAGAATGGCAGGAAGCTCCCATGTAGTTGGAAGATAAAGCCATCGTTATTAGGATTGCATTGTGGTATTGAAGGTACAAGACTCTTTTGCAAAATCTCTATATATCGAGTAGCATTTACAAGACCATCTACGAAATGCAACTTTTCCATTCCTCTTCCTGACATACACCCACACACCATAACTGATTCGGGAAATTTTACTTTCTTTACCAGGCAATTATTATGGTATGCTCGATGTTCGTAAAGCATGTTCACGAGAATCACCTACACAAACATCAAATTTGGATTCATCACTCCAAATTACTGAGCGCATTGCTCTACAGTCCAGGATTGATAGCTTTTTACCCATTTCAATCCATTCTTCGTTAGTAAGGGCTTCTCTTTGGCCTGTTTGTAAAAGTACAATATAAGATATTACATACTGCAAATTAATGTATTTAGAATTTTACCTTATAGACTTTATAACCAATTTTTCTGACTTGCCTCTTAGTTGCCGCTACAGATATTTCTTTTTTAATTGATTCCCTCCACAAAGCTGTGATTTCACGAATGTTGGAACGCTGATTACTCTTGACGATTCTCCTTAAGCATCTTCTATCACGATTAGAAATAGAAGATGGGCGGCCAGTTTTCTTTTTTCTTTGATATTACCTGTATCTTTGTATAATATGAACTGTTGATCGTGGAACACTGTGAGAAGATGATATTTTTCGTACAGAAGCACCTTTGTTAAGTGATTTTATAATTGATCTACGTAAATCTTCGCTTAAAAATTTGCCACGAGCCATTTTTGTTAAAATGTCGACAAAAACTTGCATTTATGATATATTTTGCTTCTACCCAATTAGATTTTTTCTCATAAGCGAATGACCTCTAAGATCCGCAACTGAGTATTATTTTGGCAACTATTAAGAGCCGTTTTTGTATTGTCCGAATTATTATGCACCAATAGTAAATAATGGTTTTTACAATCTTATCTTGTATTATACTCAACATCGTTAATTGTTTAACTAAAATCAACTCTTACAAATAGTAATATCGTAGTTATTGAAAATTGGAATTACATTTTTATAAACAATTAAGTTAATTTTAAATTGAGGTAGATTTTTTATCCTGTCCGAACTATTATGAGCCGTGGCTCGTATGTGCATATCATATGACGCAACCTTCATATGTAAATTAAAAAAATAGTACAAGTATATAAGTTTACAATTACTTCACGTACTTCCTACGTAATAATTAACTAAGCATTAAATTTTGTTTCATATTAAGTAGCAGAGGTTATACTTCGTAAGTGGGTTTGTTGGCATATATGAAGTTGAAGAGTTAGATAACTGAGCTATTGTAGTAAGTTTTCACCAGAGAATGTGTTGGTCTGAACACTTAGGTAGCTATTGGAAAAGTTTCATAACTGTGTAAAGCTACATTAGAGAGAAATATAACTCACAATAACTAAATATTCTTACAAAAAGTGAAATTGTGCTGTTTGGAGTACTAGTAGCAGGGGTAGGAGCCATATATACAATCTACATATTTTTTGCCACTTTTCAAGTAAATAAGGAATGGTACAAGTGTGTAAGTTTACAATCATAATCAATAACTAAGCACTAAATTTTGTGTTTTATTTTGTAACTGAGGTTATACTTCGTACATATTATAGATAACCTTCATATTTTTATTTGAAATTAATAAATCATAAACTAAGTTTGCAATTACTTATGCAGTTTGTAAAACTTACCCACTATTAGTTAGTGCTAAATTGTATGTCATACTTAGTAATTGGTTTCATACTTTAGCCGTATATGAAATAAATAAAATTACCTCAAATGTACAAGTTTACAGTTACTTTATGTAGTTCGTAAAACTGAGCACTAATAAGTAAATTTTGTTTATTTAGTAACAGGAGTCAACTATGTGCATATTATATGATAACCTTCATATGTAAATTTAAAAAATGCTACACTAGTAATTAACTAAGCATTAAATTTTGTGTCATATTAAGTAGCAGGGGTATATTTCGTACATACTATATGACAACCTTCATATTTCTGCCAGTTTTCCAGTAAATAAAAAAAGTGGTATAAATTTAAGTTTACTTTATGTTGCTCGTTTAGACTGATCATTATCTAAACATTATATTTTGTCATATTTAGTACCAGGAGTTATACTTTATACAACACTATAAAAAATAGTTAAACTGCAGTTAATAAAAAATAAATAAATAGTCAAAATACTTTGTTTAAAGAATTTAATAGGACTTTGATGTGTTCTAACATCACTCTAGTGCTAAAAAAATATTTAACAACGTGGTATGAAAACGCACCGCGGGTAGGAAATGGATTAATCTCATTATTGCGTATTCAAACTGTATATCTTAGGAATTAAATACATTTTTAAGGTAACAATAATCAGGGTATGAGACCACCTTAACAAACGCTGTAATTTTTTATTATTTGGATTCTTTTTACACTTTTTATGCAATTTATTTCTAAAATTTTGACGTTTATAAAGTACAATTGTCATTCAAGGTTTAATAAGCTTGTAGTTAGTAGGTGTTTCACATATGTAGTTGTTTCCAAATAGTTTTCAATATATTCTACCCGAAGCAGTAACTGTGGATTCACATTTTAGTTTATCTCTTGATTTGAAAATATGTGATGAAGACAATTGTTACCTCTGGTTGGTGTTGTAATTAATTGTGCAAAGTCACAGCTTGCCATTAATAATAGAATGAATGACGGAATGTAGTTACTGCAGTTCATAAACACGCATCGTTAGTTTATCACCTAAATTACTCAAAACACAAAATGTTATATGGCACCCACAATCACAATTACATAACTTATGCAAATAATTCGCTACAATAGCCTAAAATGACGCATTTCATTCTGTTTGTTACATTGACCTCAGTTGTCTATATTCTTGAAGGCTAAACGAGTAAATTTGGTATTTATGTTAAAGTACAAGAGAATGATAAAGTTCACGAATATAGTCAGGTTATTCTTTTTTGTCAAATTCAAAATCTTGAGCATTTTCAGGATTTTAAATTAAGTAGCCAATGAATGCTATAATTGTATTAAAATGTATACTTTTTTTGAATAAATGAGTATAATGTGTCACTTCTTACTATTACTGCAATTTAAAAAAAACATTGTACTTCAAATATTCTATGACTACAACAACTTGTATTACAAATTTTAATTAGCATTATTGAAGTTAAAAATTGTACTTTGATAGCGCAGTTGGTTAGCGCGGCAGTCTAGCAAAGTACAGGTCGTACGTTCAAATCCTACTCGAGGTAAACTTTTTATTTATGTATTTAATAACATTAATAATAATTTTTAATTTAATATTTACTTTTGAACTTATTCTTTCGTAAAAAAAACTTATAATTATTATTAAAGTTGCTTGAAAAGGGTCATATTTTATCTTATTATTAAATTGTCATTTGTGTAGCAAGATGTTTGGCTTAAAACTGCATTTGTGTTTGAAATATCAGTTCTCGATTTTTTTTTTTTTTGTAAAACAACCTTCTTTGCACCCTACTATTCAGTTGACTTTTATCACTTTATTATTTAAATGAACATGGAGGATAATCAATTTCTATCCATGTGTGTACAGGCTGTCCCAAATTCGAGGGCAAGCATGGGGATCTCGCTTATTATAAGAGATAGGATGTACGTTTAAATTCGGGACTTTTGCTAAATTCGATGCCGAGTAATAATCTGAAATGAAATTTGAGCTAGCTCGAATGGATTTGGTTTTATGCTCAAAAAACTAAAAATTTCGATTTTCGTTTTTCGCGTTTGGCCACCTTATTATTAGGAATTTTCAAAATTCGATTAAACATTATTAAGGCACCTTTTTACGCACAATACTAATACGGTATTAAAAATATTATGTGACGTTTCGTTTATTCTGAACCATCATCAGGTTTATTTTTTCTTATGGGGGTTAAGATATATTATTATGTCGTTGGATGGAGAATGTTATGCTGATTTTAGCAATATATAACACTTTATGGTTTGATCGACTGCGAACTAAAATAATGAGAAAAATACGAAGAACAAGATTCCGCCTTCTTGGATCCAGCAAGGAATAATTACAGTAGTTCTACTTATTTAATTTGTTAAACTCGTTAGAACATCCAAAAAAATATTAAAACATTTAAACAATTTAAAAAAAAAAACATTAACAAACAACTCAAACAAGTATGTCTATGTGACACGGTCATAATAGCGACAACGCAAATTTATCGATAGGTAACAACAAAATAATTACACAGACAAACAAACAAAAATTATTATAATAAATGTTCGAACAAGTTTCCTCCTTCTTGAATACAGTAACGAATTCTTCTACAATTGTTTACGCTTCTTTGAATGGTTCGCCTGGGAATTTGACGAAGTTCATTAACAACCCTATTCTGGAGTTCTTCTATATTTTGCGGTGGCGTCTTATAAATCATATTTTTTAAATAGCCCCAGAGGAAGTAATCTAAAGGGGTTAAATCTGTACTTCTTGCTGGCCACCTAAGTGGTCCCCTATTTCCCATCCATTTATCAGGAAATTCGCCGTTAAGATATTCACTTATTATCGCAGCATTATGAGGAGGAGCTCCGTCCATTTGCCACCAGTGAGTCCATCTTTCGTTTAGCGGAACATCATCCAAAAGGTCTGATATTTCGTGTGTTAGAAATGCGAGGTAGCGTTGGTTACAAAAATCCAACCGTCTCATATCGTCCCCAGGCCGAAGAGTTTGACTAACGTTTAACTTGAATGGTTTATAACGGTGTTGCTTTAACACTCGCCAAACTGTCGTTTTTGGCACTTCAATAGTTTGTTCTATTTCTCTGGTAGATGTTGAAGGATTTTCTTGAACCTAAGATGGATAACATAGTCATAACTCTCCAAAAAAAAATGTCTGCTGAAATTAGCAGTGAAGTGAGTGGAAATTCTTATAATTAGTATAATACTAACAAATAGTACCGGATGTAATATTTCTTCATCGGCATCTCTGTCTAGTCTGCTACCATATGCATTTCGAGGTTTCTGAAAACATCCAAATTCTCGCAAATTTTGGTCTAATTTAAAAAAATATCTCTGGTTTGGTTGCTGCCTCTCCGGATATTCCTCTAAATATCTTTGTTCTGCTCTGACACTATTTCTATTGCAGCTATAAAATATCCTTATCATGTCTCGTTTTTCTGAATTTGAAAACATTCTAAAGAAACTTGCAAATTTTAAAGCACTAACACAAAGGATCTTCCAGTTATTACCCTTTTTACAATTAGAAAATGACATATCAAAAGCCAACTCCTGAGTTTTGTTTGATTCATGGGTATCGTGATAATGTAATATTTAGTTTTTAATTTAAGAGTATTTTAGTTCGCAGTCGATCAAACCATGAAGTGTTATATATTGCTAAAATCAGCATAACATTCTCCATCCAACGCCATAAAAATATGTCTTAACCCCGGTAAGAAAAAATGAACCTGATGATGGTTCAGAATAAACAAAACATCGCATAATATTTTTAATACCGTATTAGTATTGTGCGTAAAAAGTTGCCTTAATAATGTTTAATCGAATTTTGAAAATTCCTAATAATAAGCTAGCCAAACGCGAAAAACAAAAATCGAAATTTTTAGTTTTTTGAGCACAAAACCAAATCCATTCGAGATAGCTCAAATTTCTTTTCAGATTATTACTCGGCATCGAATTTAGCAAAAGTGCCGAATTTAAACCTATATCCTATCTCTTATAATAAGCGAGATCCCCATGCTTGCCCTCGAATTTAGGACAGCCTGTACATTGTTAATATATTAAAGTGATTCAAAATTTGTATTAATTCTTTACTTGTTAGTATGGTTAATGTTACTATAGCCTGCAATTTATTAATTTCAGGTAATAATTTATCATGTGGTCCGTTTTCACTATCAAATGTAAACACGGATTTTGATAAATACAAATTTAAAGTTAAGTCACCCCTTCAAGATGGAATATTAACGATTAAGTCAGAACCACCATGGGAAATGGACTCGATGGACAGTTATGAAAAACATGCTGATTCGGAGTATTCAATTGAAATGAATGCAAAGTCAATATTAGAACTTTGCAAGTGAGTGTTTTATCAATAGGACATAATTTATTCTATTAAAAATTTTGCAGAGGTGAAGGTGTTAAAGGTGAAATTAGCAATTCTTTAATAGCAGATTGTGCCCCTCCACCCGCACCTCCAGAACCGCCCGTTCATAAATTGAATCATCAACAATTACTACCACCAACTCCTTCCGTATATTTAGATAATAAAAAACACGCTTTTAGTCCACAACTTCAAGAATTTTGTTTAAAGCATCCAATTGCCGTCATTCGTGGTTTGGCGTCTGCTTTAAAATTGGACCTGGGTTTATTTTCTACTAAAACATTAGTAGAAGCAAACCCTGATCACACTGTTGAAGTTAGAACGCAAATACAACAACCTTCGGATGAAAATTGGGATCCACAGTTAGGGCGAAAAGTGTGGGCATGCATATCACATCGCTCTCATACAACAATCGCTAGGTATGCCCAATATCAAGCTTCCAGTTTCAAAGAAAGCTTAAAGGTAATCTTGCATTTCATTATTTAAAGTATTATAATTAGTGAGGTTATAGGAAGAACGAGATAAATCTTCGGGTGCTGCTTATAATCTTTCAGATTCCGATTCCAAAGACTCTAATAATTTTTCCCGGAGGAAAAATAAAAATGTTAATATGCCTCAACCGGGTGTTATTAAAAATTATAATCCTCCTAAGATGTTAAAGTAATTTATTTTTGTGTAATTTTTACAATTACTTATTATTATGTTTAAGGTTTGGAACCAATGTTGATTTATCAGATGAGCGTAAGTGGAAAACTCAATTGCAAGAATTGATGAAACTTCCTGCATTTGCTCGAGTGGTATCAGCGGGCAATATGTTATCACATGTTGGTCATGTTATTTTAGGAATGAACACTGTTCAACTTTACATGAAGGTATGTATAATACCAATTGAAAATTATTTCTTATTCAATCGTATATTGTGTATAACAATATATTAAGGTAACTGCAATACTAATTTAAAGTAGTTAAAGTAGCATTACTTAACTTTAATTAATTAACGAAACGTTTCAATAGCATGAATGCAAGAAAAGTTAAGAAGTTTAATGTCGAAATATTACATTTGTGTGTGCTTGTCCTCCCTCTTATTTTCATGTTCTATCAAAATTTGTGTTTTTTAATTCATAATATTAAACATGAAAATAGTTAACCAATAAATGTGCAACGTCAATATGCATAATGGCAAAATTCTATCATATCAAAATATTACACGAGAAAATATTTATTTTACAATAAATTGTCAATTTGGAAAAAGAGACACAACTCAAAAAAATAAAATTTTCAGGAGAGCTAGTTGAGGTTTTAGATAATATTTTAGGTTAAATATGAAGTGTACCTATGAATAATTTAAAGATGTTTGTGTGTGTGTTAAATCATCTTGTAGATATTATTATTCATTTCTATCATAATATAGATTTATTTGTATGTCATAGATCATTAAAAAAAATATTTTGACTTATGACTATATTCCCCACATTTTTGGATTTAAATCATATAAATCTTGGGTTTAAGACCAGGCTTGAACATTTGTCCGGCCCTCGAGATTCATCACATTTTTACAAAATATATTTATTTTATAATAGCCAAAGTAGTAAAAACCAATGTATTAAAAAAATACATTATTTGTATATCCATATATGCAAAAATTAACTGTCGAAATTATGAGAAAAATTAACTTTGATTTTACAATAATATTCTTGCGATTATATGACATATTGATATTGATGGATCATGTTATGCAAGTAGTTGTAAAAACAGTGAATTACATTCGATCACGTGCATTTCTGCATCGACAATTTAAGGAGTTTCTGAAAGAGTTAGATTCTGAATACCCATGGTGACATTGTATACTTCAGTCAAGTCAGATGGTTAAGTCGTGGTAGATGTTTACAGCAGTTTTATGAGTTACGAGATGAAATTGACTTTTTAAGAATGACAAGCAAAGACCTGTACCAGAATTAAGAAATGATGAGTGGTTGTTGGATTTATGCTTTTTAGTGGATATTGTCAAAAAAATCAGTTAAATATAACGCTCACCAATTTCCATTGTTGAAAGAATTTAAGAAATCAAAATGTAACAATTACATTAAATATGCAAAAGAAATAAGAAAACTTACAGCTGCTTTTGAAAGCTGATTCAGTAATTTAGCATTAGACAAGTAGGTACAACAAAATTTTTTAAATATATCCCTATTATGTTGAAATCGAGTCGCCTCCAAATGGAACTGGTTGACTTACAGTGCTATATTGAATTAAAACACATTTTTTAAACATCAGAGTCAAAAATAAATTTTTATAACACATCACAAACGAGAAATTCTCCAATTTGAGAAATCTGGCACAAAAAGTTGTTACTGCTTATGATTCAACTTACACGTGCGAATCATTTTTTCGCAAATGAAATTGACTAAACACAAAACACGCTCAAACATAAGGGACACTAACCTGCAACACCAATTATGATGTGCAAATACTCAAATTGAGATCGATCTGCAAAAGTTAAGTGAAAGAGTGGAGAAACAAATATCACACTAGTAAAATAAATATTTTCAATGATTTCACTTTTTTGATTTCATTTATATTTATATATTTTTATATTTCATTTTTAGTGTCATACATTGCCTGTCTAGAGTACCCTCCCCTCCTCCCCAACCTATTAAGTGAACCATAAAACGGAAATTAATAAAATTTTGGGAAACCGAACTAAGGCATATATACAACGTTTTTGATGGCGGACAGCTGCCATTTTAAATTGGACCATACGGCAAGTAATACCTCATTTGAAAGAGCTCGGTCCAAGTCCTTTTCAACGACATCAAGATTAAAATAATAACATTAAAATATTACTGCTGATTCATGAGTTTCAACCCAAAAACGCCAATTACTGTTTTGAGGTTTTTGGGTTGAAACTCATACATGAGTAGCAATATTTTAATGCTGTTGATGGCTTTGAAAAGGACTTGAAACGAGCTTTCAAATGAGGTATTACTTGCCATATGATCTCATTTAAAATCATTACAAAATGGCGGCTGTCCTCCATTTTTAATGATTACGTCACTGAATACCGTCAAAAACGTTGTATATGTGTCTTAATTCAGTTTCCCAAAATTTTATTAATTTCCGTTTTATGGTTCACATAATAGGTTGGGTACAATGTGCGTTTAGTATCATTATTATTATATTATCTATGTTAACATGTATGAATAATAGTAAACGCAATAATAATAACTCATTATGTTTCAATTTTTCACTCCAAAAAAATGTCTATAGTAGGTCTAAATCTAATATGGGGATATATAAATTTATAACCAGCCCGCGGAGTTAAGATGTATTTCCAAAGTGGCCCGCAAGATTTAGTCGTTGATAAAATAATTACTAAAGTTATTTCAAATGTCTTTATTGGAAAAGTATAAAAACGTCAACAAAATAAAGAATACTTATCCAGAAGCAAAATTGTGGGCATGGAAAGACACTTTAAAGCGCATTGTCCAAAATTGCTTCGGGAGAACAATGGATCAACAGCAGATAGTTCACAGAAAAAAAAAGCATTTTGTGCTACTGAAGATAAGAATGCAACACAATTGATTACATGGGTTTGTGATAGTGGAGCATCACAACATATCACCAGAGTAAAAGAATTTTTTGCTTCTTATAAACCATTCCTAGTGCTCGTAGCAAAGACATTGGCTATTGAGCATGTTGTGTATGCTCGTGGTTCTGGTCAAATCAACGTTGATATGTGAGTGAATAATAAATGGTATGAACACTAAATGTCTGATGTGTGGTATGTATCAGAATGTAGTCGAAATTTGTTTTCCATGCATAGGAGTACGGTACTTGAGCATAAAGTCATAATAAATCAATATTCTGTAATTATTATTATTTTTATTTACGTATTTAATAAAATTAATAATAATTTTTAAGTATTCTGTAATGTTTGAACATAACCAAAATATTTACGCAGGAGTAACTTGGCATGATGGTTGTTATATAATGAACATGTGTGTCTTAATGCAGAATAACAATCAGGTAAATGTCTCAACAGTACCAGATTCTGTACAGATATGGCATGAACGACTGGGGCGTCAACATAAGATGCGTGGTAAAAATGTGTTAAAGCAGGCAGGAATTATTGTGCCTGAGATAGATACAGAATCGTTTTGTGATGGATGTGCATTGGGCAAGTCACATCGCCTAAAATTTAAGTCCTTTGAAAACTACAGACCAAAAACTGTTGGTTATCAAATTCATGCGGATATTAATGAACCTATGTCTGATGGTTCAATCAGTGGTTTGTGATATTTTGTAATTTTTAAAGATGATTACAGTAAATACCGTAGGATTTTTTTCATAAAACGCAAAAATGAAGTCGAGAAATGCTTAGAATAATTTTTAAATGAGGCCAAAACTGCTGGATGTGTTGTTAGAAGGTTACTAACAGATAATAGTACAGAATTTGACTGTTGCGAGGTGCATATACGTACTCTGCAGATGCATAAGGGATAGCCACCAAAGTAGTTTTAGAACCAAACTGCAATCCAAAGAAGAAGTAGAAGTTAGTATAATTAAATTTTATTTTGCTTAATGCAACGAATTGCACAATAAATAGATACATATAACTCAATTGTTGGAAATTTTTGTTAATACGCACACGTCATTTTGATGCTTTTTAAGAGAATATCCTGACTATTAATAATTCTCAACATAAATAATGCAATAAAAACCTTATAATTTGCTCCAACGAAATGATGTTTTGTTTATAGAAATGGATGCATGATTTAGAAGTAAAAACTAAGGTTATCTACAGGATTAATAAAACGTTCCCAGTAGGTTCCGTAAGGCCAATCAATATCTTTAAAAGAATATATCAGTCATTATAACAGTAGAACAGTAAAGACGCATTTATCTTGAAGCAGAAATACTAACTGTACACATCAAATGTATGTTAAAATTGAACGACAACTTGTCCAAGCCCAAGTCATCAGAGCATAAAAATATTGTTGTTAACTGGCCCTGCATAATAGAGTTTATGAATGAACATAACCACACTATCTTTTCAGTGGCTGCACTTCGCTATAAACCTATAGCTGACACAATCAAAAAACGTTTTTTTGAATTATTTCAGCATGGTCATAAAGCATCTAGTGCCTATCATACGTACTGTGTCGAAATGATGGTATATTATGGTGATGAGTATGACAAGTATGTTACAGATAGATGGTTTTTTCCCACCAAGAATGACGTACGAAACCTATGGAAAACTAACTTTAAAACATAATACGGAGAAAGATCGGGAGAAAACATGCTAATTTATTTAGAAAAATATTTAGCCGTACAAGCATATTGAAGAAAATTATTTAGTTGCCATATGTACGCCTTTTATGCAATGCACAGCGCGATTATTGCCACAAGTAAATGAAATTCTCTTCGTGGATTCATCAGGCAATTGCGACGTAGAAAACCACGAGGTATACTTTTTTGTAACACAGTCGCCTGCTGGGGTAGTGTCTATTGGGTGCATTTTGACAAACAATGTAAAATTAGACGTCTTTCTTGAAGCGGTTAAATCGCTATATGAAATTCTGCAGTTAAAATTACACCATCAGTGATTCCAACTGATGACGATCTTGGTGAACGCAAAGCACTTCAAACAGTTTGGCGTAATGTAAATATGTTATTGTGCACTTTTCATGTTTTAAAGTCCTGTTGGAAATGGTAACTATGGCCAAACATGGAATTATGAAATAAGATGCCCAACTTCATTATGAGTTATTAAAGGATATTTTAATGTCAAAAAAGACAGAAGATGCTGAAACATCCATAATAAAATTTTATAAAAAATGTTTGTATTAGAAAGAATTTCACTGATTATTTGGAGCATATGATTGATAGAATTGAAACGTGGTGCTTACTATACAGGAATGATCTCATGGTACGAGGATCTGATACAAATAATTATACAGAAGTTATGTTTCGATTGTTAAAGGATATCACTAGAGAGAACAAAAGCGTTTAACTTAACGCAACTGGCAGATTTTATAATTACTGGTTTTAGATAATGAAGTCTACAATATAATCAGTCTTGGAAACATGGACTTTAGAGTTACCAACTTGAGAGATCCAGAATTTGTTTCTGAAGTAGATATGTTTGTTTTCAAATGTTTATGTCCAATTGGCTATAATGGCCACCATTGCAAGCATCAAGCAGCCGTTGCCAAAAAATATATATTTATGGCAGTTAATACTTTATCGCTTTCCTCCAAACATATCCTTTATGAAATCGTACTGGGAAAACTTGCAAATTCATCGATTTCAATGAGCTCAAATCAAAACATTTCTTTTAGAAATATTTCAATTCAATCCAGATCATGTTGATCAGCAAACAATTTCTCATGACAACACAATAAGTGGACCGCTTATTCGAATTTAATAATGCCGAGACTTGAAAATAATCCTGAATCCTTTGGACCCGCTTTAACAAAATACTTGGACAATTGTAACAAGTATGCCAAATCAACCCTATCTTTGATTTCAGGCTTGTAAATATACAGGAATTGCATCTAAAAGTAAGAAACCAGTGGTTTTAAGAAAAGGAAAAAAAATATCCGTCCAACCAACATCAATATCAAGACGTAAGGTTGCAATAACAGGTAAAAGAGCATCATTAGCAGGACGATAATCTGGAAAATATAACAGAAAACAGCAAACAAGAGCGTCCACAAATTGCAGTTGTTATTATGATTATTTGTTTAGACATTTATGCGTTTGGACTGTCTAATTTCATATTAATAATAAAATTTTAAGAATATACAGAGTGGACCAAAAGTCTGGAAACGCCCAATTATCTCGTAAATTGTTAGACCGAATTGTACAATATTTGAGATAAGCCTACTTTGGGGTACGGAGATTTCAGATTTGATATTTGCAATGTTGCCAGATTTGCCGTTTCTCTGGTATTATTAGGGACTTTTGTTTTTTAAATACATCACCCTGTATATGCAGTCATCAATGGAATCTCCTCTTCAATACGAGTTCAATCATATGTAACACTTACGATTTTATGTAGCCTAGGTCTTAAATACATAAAACAGAAGTCTGGCAACGCCTAATTGTCTCAATCAATGTTTTAATACAAACTATTTTCAAGTACTTTAAATCGTAATAATTGAAAGATTACATTTTTAACATAATGATTACTTAATCAACTGTTCAAAATGTGCTCCATTTGTGAGTTGACAGTACCCTAATCGATGGTAGAATACATCTACCATATTTTTCCATGATTGTCTAGAAATTAATCGAGATTCATGAATAATTCGTTGCATTAGCTCTGCAAAACTTGCTGGTTTAGTTTTGTAAACTGAATTTTTCAAGTATCCCCAATAAAGATAATCTTTAGGATTAAAATTTGTTTCTCAGTGTAGGTACAATTGCATTTCTAAGTAGCATTTAGTACTTTTCTGAAGTTAAATTTCCTTCGATAAAAAACGGCCCAATTAATTGAGTACCCACTATACCTGACCATACATTTAATTTTTGTGGTCTTTGAGTGTGGTTTTCATGGCTCCAGTGTGGATTTACGGCACTCCAGTACCTTAAATTATGTCAATTTACACTCCCACACAGTGTAAAGGTTGCTTGATCGGAAAAACATATGTTGTTAACGAAATTTCCGTCATTTTCAACTTTATCCATCATTACCTCAGTAAACTATAATCAACTGTTGAAGTCATCTTCACATATTCTTGAAATACATGAATTTTATATGGTTGCAATTTATTCTTATGTAATACACGTAAGACAAGAATGACCTATATCATGTAATTGTGCAACCCTGCCTGATGATGTATGTAGATCTTCAACGAAACTCTGCATTATATCTAAAGTTTTGTTATCATATATAACTGTTTTTGGTCTAACTGATCGGTATCTGTCTTTTACTCCTCCAGAGTCCTCAAAGCACTTTACAACTTTTTGCACCGTCGTCGTATGGATAGGAGAACGGTTTGGGAAAGTATCGTTGAACAAGTTGCTACTTCACTATAAGATCTTTTTCTGTCGCCGTACCCTCTCATCACATCTTTTTCATTAACAACCATTTTAGAGAAACAATTTACTTTGCAGAACTTTTCAAAACGCATCAAACTACTATCAGTTCTGTTTAATAACGTAAACGGTGAACAAATGTCAAAATCACAGCAATCTATATTTAAACATTTAAATTTATTCAAATCTACATATTTTGCACTGTTTTATGTATTTAAGATCATAAAATCATAAGTGTTACATATGGTTCAACTCGTATTGAAGAGGGGATTCCAATAATGACTGCATATACAGGATGATGTACTTAAAAAACCAAAGTAACTAATAATATCAGAGAAACGGCAAATTTGGCAACATTGCAAATATCAAATCTGGAATCTCCGTATCCCAAATGTTGTACAATTCAGACTAGCAATTTACGAGATAATTGGGCGTGTCCATACTTTTGGTCCACTCTGTATGTAGGTTTATTGTGATTCAATTTAAATTTTACAAAGAATAATAATCTGCAGTGTACTAGTAAGTACAAACTACATATTCCCTTTACAAGAGACTCACATAGTAAACTACAGATGTATTGGGATAAACTACGTCTATACTTTACTATGATTTTCTTATTGGTTGGACTAACCGTAAAAACCGAAGCATTACACCTATCCCTTGTGCGTCTGCAGAATACGTATATGTTTGCGGGGTCCATCTAATTCTTGCATCACATGGTATTACACTTAGATTAATTCCGCCGTATACGCCGCAACAAAATGGGGATGCAGAACGCGAAAACCGTACCATTGTGGAACTTGCAAGATCTATGCTGTCTGTTAGCGGGCTGTCGAAATCTTTATTTACGGAAGCTAGTTATACTGTGGTATATTTACTTAATCGTACTGGAAGAACTCCAGAAAATGGGAAGAGTCCATTATTATGGAACAATGGTACACCATCTAAACTGAATCATTAAAAAAATTGTAGAACAGAATGCTACGTCCGTGTACCAAAGCAATTGCGCAAGAAATGGGATGATAAAAGTGTTTCTGGTCATGTAAATGATAAGGATGGTGGACGGTGAATTATCCTCACAAGCAGTTAATGGGACATGGGAACTTGTCAATCTTCCAAAAAGAGCTAAATTAATACAGAATCGATCGCTTATCCGAGTTAAAGATTCTTTAGCTGGAAATAAGAAATTTAAAACGCGTCTTATAGCAAACGAACATTCAGTCCAGTTGCAAGATATGACACTGTACATGCATTTGACAATTTAGAATTAAGTCAGTTTGGCGTAAAGCCGGCTTTCTTGTATGGTACTCTTCAAGAAGAAGTTTATTTGTCACAGCCTGAAGGCTTCAATGATAATTCGGGTCGTGTTTGTCGTTTGCGTTGCAGTTTATATGGTTTGAAACAAGCTCCACGCTGGTTGGAATAATAGATTTGTGAATTTTATGAAATCCGAAGGAATGCAATGTGGTACATGCGATCATCCTTGTTTATGTATACGTTTTAGGAATGGCATGAAACTCTTTGTAGCTATTTACGTAGATGATAGATGGGTAGCTGGAACTGGCATGTTGGAAATTGATGTGTTTTATGAACTTGCGTCAAGCTTTCAAAATAACCACGGATAATTCTGCTACATACTTAAGTATGCAAATATCTCGTCTAAAAGATGGTGCAATTTTTGTTAGGCAAAGCTTTAGCCAGGTTTAATATGGCCGAGTCAAATTCGGTAATGTCGCCTACCGACAAAAATAATGGTGGAAGCAATCAACTTTGAGGTAGTGGCGTTCCTTATAGCTTGATGCATTTGATGACTGCCTCTAGGTCGGATACTGCTGTTGCAACTAGTAAAGTAGCTAGATGTTTAGAGAAACCAACCATATCCGATTGGATAAGCGTAAAAAGCATTTTTTGGTATTTAAGAGGAACTGCTAATTATGGGATTTATTTAGTCCTGAACAACATAATTTAGAATGTTTTACCGACGCTGATTTTGATGGAGATATTACCACAAGAGGTTCAACAACTGGAGTTGCTATGTTTGCAGGTGGGCTGATATCGTGGTGTAACAAGCTTCAGAGTTGTCGACGATCGAAGCAGAGTTTGTAGCAGCTAGCGAAAGGAGCTAAAGAGCTTGTTTCGCTTAATCGTTTGTTTAATGAAATGGGACATTCTTTCGAGACTCTCCTTCATTTTTTGTAGATAACGCGAGTGCGGTTAAATTAGCGAAACACCCAGAATATCACAAGTGGTCTAAACATATTGAAGTTAACATTATTTTGTTAGGGAGCATTTTCTGTGTGGGAACATTAAAGTTGAGCATGTTAGTGGACAATATCAATTGGCAGACTTATTACTATTACTACACTCCGCGATAGTTGCAACGTTATTCATTTAAGAATGACTGAAAAAAAAACGATTATGTAATACTTAGAAGGAAATGTTGAAAATAATTATTTATAATCATCGTTGTGGTAGAGTTGTATAAAACGTCATGTTTATAAAATGTTCCTTGTTTGAAGTACATAAGTTTAGTTTTGATTGCTATTTTACTACAATAAAATCATCAGTGTGTATCCTTAATACACGTTTCAGTGCGTTCATATGTTCTCGAGTTAGATTGCAACTAAACTGGCTTAAAAAGCCCAATTCTTTGACAATGAATTTATTTCTTAAAATTTGTTTCGTATGTTTTATATTCTCATTTCCCCATAAACCACAACATCATCCACCTATACTATTTTTATTAACCCTCTAGTGGACAAAATTAAATCTTACATGGGAAAAATTTTTTAACTGCGAATTTAAGTTTAATTGAATCTCTAGACTACAAATCAGCATTTAATTTTCTAAAAACAACACTGTTTTTTGCAAAACTATGACTGTATCTTCAGGGATACACCGCTCGCTACCTATAATTTCGCGAATGCTAAACAAGTATCTGGACAGATACATAATTCGCACATTGATTACAGATTGCGTTTAGTATAATATGCAAATAAAACGTTTTTTTAATATATAAAAGTAAAATCAGCTCTTAATTTTATTGGGATAAAAAAACAAATATCAAAAAATTTAAACAAAGATTAAATATAAAAAATATTAATTGTTATGAAAAATAAAAAAAAAACAGTTCCTTTTCTCTAAAGCACACAGATAAACATCATATTTTACGCACTTGGTAGCTGTTTGTCCTGTTGTACACAATTTACACAGAGCTTTTGTGGAAAAATTTAAATTGTGTCCAATTTGATCATATCGAACTTCTTGTAAAGGTCTAATCTTCGGTTTTTTGATAAATTTGTTTGGTTTATTTTGAGCAGTTTTTTCAATGCCAAGTACTTGGTATTTTCTTCATTTAATCAATCTTCAGTTATAGATAATTAATTTCAGGGATCTGTAGGAGATAAGTCGACTCCTCCCGTGTGAGCATTGTAATGTTTAACAATATTGAGACATGCAACTTCAATCTTTGCTTTCGAGTGTACAATATCTCCTTGCACTGGAAATGGCAGAAACAGAAGCAAAAGAACTGGCTAGAACAACAGATCTGTTATCTTGCCATTTCACTACACAAATTTTCTGTGTGTCATGTACTTTTTGTTGAAAACTGCCCCTTCCTTTCTTCTTAAGAATTTTATCACTTGATAGAGTGCAATTTCTTAACCTGTTAGCGCGCATAATTCCCAGACTCAAAATGCCAAACTCTTCTCTCAAGTAATGTATAAGTTCAAGTGAAGCAAAGAAATTGTCAAAGTATATTTTAGTGAGTGGGGGGCCTGGCAAAGTTTAGCATAACGCAAGTACGACTTTTGCTCCAAAACCAAATCTCTTCATATTCAGTAAAAGTGTATTGCCAAAATGTATTTTCACCAGAATGTATGACAAAGTCATAAACAATTCCAGAAGCTCCGGATCTAACAAAATTCTTATACCTTCTTGAACCTTCTTTGGTTCCCTTATACGGTATCATCATTTCAATCTATTGGTTGTATCCTTTCGTTTTCAACTTCATTAAATTTTCTTCATAAATGATTAATAAAAGGCCTCATTTTAAAATATCTGTCAGCACCTGTATCGTCATCATTATTATTAAAATGTAAGTACCTTCTAATTAGTTTGTTCCTTTTTAAGGGCATTACATCAGCGATTATGTATATTCGTAAGTCACTTCACCAATAATCAATGTAAGCAGGTAACTTTATAATACCCATCAGAAGCTCTATAGCTATAAAGTCTTTTATTTCCTCCGCATTCGTAGCCAAAGATGTTCCTCTGTGCATGGTGGAATATAAATTTGTACCTTCTACCATTATATTAATTGTATAGACATCGAAAAATTTTTGGAAGTGTTCTAGAGGAGATTTCACAGAAGTGGGTATGGAAAAACCGTTAACAGAGTCAACGTTTATTTCATGGAAAACTCTACATCAGCCCATTTAAACTTTATTTCGTTTTTTTGACTGGTTTTTTATTTTTTGATGATATTCTGTTTTTTTATTTTTGAACAAACAATAACGGATGGTTAACTTTTGACCACAAAAGTTGCCTTTTTTTCACTAGGACAAAATTGATGTTTTTTCTGTATATTTTTGTTTTGATTTTCTGCTTACTAGTGCAGACATACAAGCTATTGCTGGAGACTTGTGTACTTTCTTCGGAGGTAGTTCCAATGAAGGTTCTTGTATGACTTCTGTCGATGAATGTGGTCCCTGCGGTTGACTACGGTATTCAGAAATCTGGATGAGAGTTGTTGCAGCTTCTGAAGCTAACTCTGATACTTCCATTGATTGTGCGTCTTCTATTTCTATATTAGTATGCATATCTGTCTTGCAAATAAGTTTAATTGGTGTTAATTTTGTGTACAAAGAACAAAAGAGATTAACTGAATCAGTATCTTCAAAAGTAATTTTAGTAGCGGTTACAGGAACTGGACCTGTATCAGATGTATTCGTTGTTGACATACCAAATTGGAAATATTTCTTAATGGAGATGCAGAAAATTTTTTTAAGCATTTGTTCCATTATGCTATGGCATTTCTGGAAAATAAAAAAAATTCTTACCTGTCTGCATTGTTCAAAATTGGGATACTTATTCACACATAAAAATATATATACGTATACAGAACCTGAGCGAAGTATCTCACTAGATACAGGCAGTGTATCTCTCTGGATACTAACTTTATATTCGATTTTATGGTAACTTTGTAATGGCTTTTATTCGTCAATAACGATTGTGTGTCGTTAATCGATAGCTTAAGTATATATTTATTTAGTTTTAATAAGATTAGTATATTATATTAACATAAAATTAGACTTTACTTACCGGTTTTCTAAATGTAGCGTCTATTTTTGTGTGCTCACTAGATTCAAACCACGATCTTTTCACGACGGAGTCTCTTAGTCAAATCTTTACAGATACATTGCTCAAGCGCAGAGTGCAATATTATTTGATAAATTAGTATTGGATAGCATCTAGTAAGTTTGAAACGGAATGTGTCTCAGGATATACATTATCCATTTAAGGGTTGTTCTTTTTAAATGGGGTTCACATTTGTGCACTACCATTCTGCATTTGATGACGTGTTAAGTTGCTGTATTTTTTCATGCGCGTGTAGCTTACTGCAATTTTTTACAAATATTACTACCTAGAGGATTTACTTTTTGCCAACCCAATTTCCCTCGGTTGACATTCTGGGGTTTAGCAGAATATAATATTCATAACATAAGCATAACCTCGATGTGAATTTGTTAATAAATTTACCGTACAAGTCCAAATTTAACATGCTTTGACCTTGATAATTGGTGCATCTGCAGCTTTATTATTAAATCTACCATTTACACTGAAACAGTTCTTGAAAGAGAATGTTTTTTATACAATTGACGAGTTTGTTGAGGGTAATATTAGTTATCGCGGTTTAGGTCATATCTTTTTACTATAGCAGTTAAACTGTTTTGTATCTATATAGTATCATTGTATTTTTCATAGTATCATTGCATTTTTTTTCTTTTTTCACTGATTTTATAGTGATAGTTTATAAATTTTTCTGGCGTGTGTATACAAATTATTTGTCGTGGCGCATATTTAAACAATAAACAAAATCGTAAGAGACATTGGTCTCTAAAGTGAACAAAAGTGATGTGCAGTTTTACTACATAATTACTTTATTTTTAGATGCCTACTACAAGCCAACAATGGTTAAAAATTGCAAATGACTGAACAAAGGTCGAACTACCACATGTGTTAGCGGCGTTAGAAACATGTTGTTATAAAAGCTCCAGCAAATCAAAGGTCATTGTATTTTAATTATAAACACACACAGCAGCGTGTTGTTAGGTTTTGTAGATGCCAATTATAAATGTTTATATGCAGATGTTGGGAGAAACTGCAAAATTTCAGATGGGGGGGGCTTGTATAAAAATAGTACACTTGCTGCAGTGATTTACACAAATTAAATTTTCCAGGCGAAAGCCCATAGCCAGATGGTACCAAACCAGTACCATATGTGATAGTAGTGGATGCAGCTTTTCCGTTATCATATCACTTTTTAAAGCCATTCCCATTTCGTAATATGACTTGGCCACAACGTATATTTAATTATCATTTAAGAGCATAAAGAGTTGTGGAAAATGCATTCGGGATATAAACAAACCATTTTTGTGTGTTATTGAATAGTATAAATTTAGACCCAAACAAAGCCCAAACATTGACTCTAGCTTGTATTGTACTACATCATTTTTTGTGGACGAGATTCCCGCATTTAAGTATAACTTAAGTTAACAAGTAGGGAACAGGTCAACTGCATCAGCTCTAAATAATCGAAATGAATTTGTTGAATATGTAAATGGTGTAGGAGCAGTAGGTTGGCAGAATGACTAACCATAGCATTATTATTTATTTAAATGTATTGTTTTTCAATATTTACCTTGCAAATACATCGAAATTCATCTTTGTCAATCCTGGGGTTTTCTGCAATCTTACAGTGATTGTACAGCTGACTGGATGAGGTCTGCTACAGAACCCTGCATTCTCTTCTTGCTTTTCGTTGTCGGAGAAGTACATGCCCTTGATACTGATGCCTGTCATGAACATGGGCTGTTATTAATAAAATCATTAACACCATATCCATCCAGTTCTTCCTGTGTGCCTTCAAAAACAACGTCCTCGTCATCTACGGTCCTTGTACCATCATCCATGTACATTTGGGTCCCCTTATCAGAATAAAAACAATTACTACGTGATTATTTAAATAAGTTTATAAATACTTACTGACGCTTCAATATTAGATAGACTTTCCCGCACTGGATCACATACATTTGGAAATCGCAGCATGTCAAAACACCACAGTTTTGGTTCGTAGACATCGGGTGGTGCAGCACTGGATGTAAATTTCTTTAATAGGGTTACTTCATTTTTAAACTGTGCACGAATTACATGTACCTTTTTAATTATATCTTTATCAGTCAAATTACGACATTCCACTGGATACTTTTTCATTATCTCATTTTGTATTACTTTGTTCTTATTTCTCATTTTGGTAATGTACAGTAAGGATTGCCCTTCATATAAAATTATAAGGCCTTCCACTGATTCACGCGTCCACGGAAAAACACGTTTTTCACCGTCATTTTCAACACAACACTTTCATTTCACAAACCAAGTTACAAAAAAACAAATCGTCCGATAAAAATCAAAAGCATATGTTTACAACTGTTAACAGCTGACGCACTTTGAATTGCCAACTTAATTTTACCTATTGGCAAGACAAATACTCCTAGAAATATTACTAAAGATGCATCAAAAAATGCATACAAATAGATCATTTACTAAAGCATGCATATCAACACACATCAAAAATTGTAAGCAAAAGTGCATAATGTGAATGCGAAAAATGCAAGCATTTTAATGCCGCATCACAGTTGCAGAATGGAAATGCATATGTGTAAACCCCGCTTAAGATTATAATACTGGTTGGTTGACAAGTATTGAAAGCAAGAATAAAAGAATGTCAATTTTTAAATGAGATTAATTTTTTTATTCAATATAATCTCCCTCAACTTCAATACACTTATTCCAATGATCCTCCAATAATTTTATACCATCTCTGTTCCACTGTTCCACAGCTGCAATAGCTTCTTCATTTGACAAAAACACTTTCCACGAAGAAATTGTTTCAAGTTTCTGAAGAGGTAGTAATTGCTGGGAGTCAAATTTGGTGAATATGGTGGGTGTTGAAGCAATGTATACTTCAATTCATTCAATTGAGCCATCGTCAAAACACTTGTGTGAACATGTGCATGCATGGTCTTCATGAAAAATGATTTTTTCTTCTCACGAATTTTTTTCATTCAGCTGATCCAAATGGTTGCAGTAATTGTTTTACCTTTCTCATCATAATCAATCAACAGAATCCCTTTTGCACTCCAAAAAACTGATGCCATAACCTTTCTCGCCGATCGTTCTGACTTCACCTGTTTTGGAGCTGAACAATCAGCTTAAGTCCACTGTAAACGTTCTTGTTTCAGTTTAGGATCGTGGTGGTAGATCCAAGTCTATCCATAGTTTTATTCTGCTTAAAACGCTCCAAATTACGCTGAGAAATTTATTCATCTGAGATACCCATGGTATCAACAATTTCACGCTTATTCAAACTTGGATCTTCACAAACAATATGCACTTGGTCAATAATTTCTGGTGTTGGTGCACTTTTGGACTTCCACTTCGTGGTTCTACTTCAACGTTTGTACGATCACGTTTAAACTCTATGAATTTCTGTTGCTGATAAACCTTCCAAAACAAAGAATTTTATCACTGCACGATATTCAGTTCTTTCCATTGTAAAAAAATACACTGACACGTCAACTTCAAATGACTTGTGCAAAGAATGAATTGACAGATCGAATTAAAATTTTTATGTGTGTTCAAATGAAAATTGAAATATTAAAATGGCGTATAAATTTTGATTTCTCTACTGGTTAATAAGTGTCGCTTTCAATAGTTTTCAACCTACCACTACATACTAAGACCAGCTATACTTTTCATCAATGTCATAACTAGCCTCTGAAGTGCTCTGTACTGGATATTAAAATTGGGCAACAATGCAAATATGTGTGTGTACTTACAATTGCACTTTCCTTGCTTGTATAGATGCAAATTCATCTGTTATAATATCCCCGGCGATATTATGGTCTATTGAATTTGACAATCGTTCTTGTCCAATGTTTGATCTCAAATAATTTCTGATTAATTTTAGTTTATAAAACTTCTTTCGCAGGATGCTGTGGTAAGGTGAGAACTAATCTGAGAGCAATTTGGATAAGAGTCAACTAAATCGAATTTGTACAGTTCCTGTAAAAATTTAATTGGTGTTGCGTCTTTAAGGTTTTTTTTTCAAACTAACTGTATGTATAAAGATTAGTACATAATAAACATAAAGAATAAATAATAGGATGTAAAATACTTACTACTATAAAAAAAATTCAAGTGTTTTATATAAATACATTCTTAAAGTCATTTTCACTGTTGAAACTCTAAATTCATTCCACAATTACACTAACCTAATTGACACTTTATTCATAAAAATTATAGTCTATCTTTATGAACTACCATTGACTTTCCCATTTTGTCAACGATTCTACAATTTGGGCCGCTTATTTCATCAACTTCAAACGGACCAATATAAAGTGTGTCTAATTTATTTTTTCTATTCTCTTTAGTTAGTATAACTTTTTGTCCTACTTGTATGTCTAAAGGTCTTACATCTTTATCATACTTTATTTTCCGTTTTTGTTTTTCGTCTTCTAATAGTTCGGATGCCTTTTCACGACAATACCTAATCCTACATTTCATTTCCATAATATGGTCATCAAAATTATAAATTGGTTCATATACCATCTGCCTCTAATTCTATTGATTGACGCGAACTTTTATTGAACAATAACGTATATGGAGCAATATTTGTCACTACATTAGGTAATGTATTATAAACAAAACAAAAATACTTTACTAAATTGTCCCAATCACTATCTTTCAAAAAATTCCTAAAAAAAAACGTTACTGACGCTAAATGAAATTTTTCATTTGATCCTAACGTTTGATGTTGGTATGAAGTGGCCTTTTTATGTGTAATATCCATTAATTTCATTACTTCACTAAAAGGTTCAGATATAAATTCAGATCCCAAATCAGTAAGGCATATACGAAGGTTACCATACACTAAAATAATGTTTTCGACAAAAGCTTTCGCCACCATAAGAGTTGTTTTGTCTTTAATCGCGACTGCAATTAAATACTTCGATTGTTCGCACTGAACCACTAACACATATTTAGAACCTTCTTCCGTGATTAGCAAACCAATGTTACTATATCCATTATTTCTGGAGGCATTGGCGTGATCTCCATGGGTTGTATTTTGGAAACTTTGCTTTTATTCATTTGGCATGTTTTACACGTTTTTACATAATTCCTCACTTTTTTAGCTATATTCTTGCAAAAGTATTTACTTCTTAAACTTTAGTATAATTTTTTCGTTCCCATATGACCACCAATTGATTTAGAATTGTGGTTGTTTTCGATAAGTTTCATTTGTTCATCTCTCATTTTCTATTTTAATCTGTGCTGGATGTATGACAATTTGTAGATTTTCTTCTTCTAATATTTCATTTGCTGCTTTCTTCACTTCATCTACTTTCAAGACTTGAACAATTTATCATTCTTACATATTTTTACTTTAAAGATATTATCCAGCTGTCCTTACGATGCTATGCAAAACCGCTGCTAAAGTTGCTTTGCCATTAGAAAAATGTACTCTTTGATGATCGATCATTTTCTTTTTAGATATCAACTTGATATCAACATAATTTTCATAATTATCAGTTCTTACACTATGCATTTTCATTACTTCATATGAATTAAAAACTTATTTAAATATTCTCTTCAATTTTATTACTCCTTAATACTCCTGGTTTAAGTTCTTGTTTTTCAATTACTTTATCCGATTTATCGTTCTAAAACAATGAATTAATTCTTTTCAAAACTTCACATCTTGTAGGTATGATAATTTTTGACTTAGAAAATTTTTCATAAATTGGAATTTCCATTGAATTTTCACCCATTTTTAACTTACATTCGCTATAGCCAATAGTACATGCAAATTTCTTTAAGAAATCTGTACCAAGAATTCCATCACTTACTAGAGGAAGTGTTGAGCTCACTATGTAAAATTTGTGATAAATTTCGATTTCATTTTCAAACATTACATTTGTATACGTTGTTCCAATGGATTGTATTGATTGTCCACTCATACTTGCATTCCCAAAATTTACAATTTGTTCTGGATTCACATATGTTCGTTTAATTAATGAAATGTCTGCTCCCGAATCCACTATGAATGTTAACTCCTTATCACTAGTCATCTGTGTTTTTACAATTATAAAATTACTTAATCCTAAGTCTAAGTTGAAACATCTTACTTCTCGCCTCCCAGCGGACCAGTTTGAGAGGGGTTCTGACAGTTTTCCGCTGGCTGTGGATCTTGAGTATGTTGATCCTGCATGTTGTAAACATTATACCGTCCAGAATCTTGATTTGTTCGTCGCTGAGTATAATATAATATAATCCTTGATTCCACATTGTTGTCCGTAACGATTTGATCTAAAAGAGTTTTTATTATTATACTTATTGTTGTGATAACTATTATCATTGTAATGTTGCTTGGTGTTTCTGTAGCCACTAAAATTTCCACGATTGTAGCTATTTGAGTAGTTCCGACCTCGTAAACTATCTTGACTAGAATAATTTCTTCTGTTCGACATGCTGAAAACATTATTTGTCGATTTTTCGGTAGACAACTTACGAATTTGTTTAACAAGTTGCTCTAGTGCCGTAAATTCGGTTAATTCAAAAAAAATTCTTGCTCTTTCGTCTGATACATTTTCTTTGACTGTGTTAACAGTAGTGCTTAGTGCATGCTCTAAAATCGTTCTTTTCATTTATTCGCTTCAAGTTAGAATATTGTGCTTTAATCTGGCATCCTACTAATATATACCAGATAAATATTGAAAATGTACAAAGAAAGTTTCTAACATTTATTAGTTATAAAATTTATTACTGTATTAAATACATAAATAAAAAGTGTACCTTGTATTTATTATAATTAGAATTTACATCAGTTCTACATACATAAAGACAAAATTTACATTGATTGGGGCTTGTGTCTCGATAGCTCAGTTGGTTAGAGCTGTGCTCTGGCAAAGTACATGTCATAGGTTCAAATCCTACTTGAGGTAAACTTTTTATTTATGTATTTAATAAAAGTAATAATAATTTTTAATTACATATTTACTTTTGAACTTGTTCCTTCATAACAAAACTTATGATCAATCTCAAGTGTATACCACGTGATCATAATATTTAAGTTGGTACCACTGATAGGTTGGTAAGAAGCTGTATTGCTCTAGCTACTCTAGAGCATGGTTCGAGTAAAAACTACAATCAGTTTCAAATCTGTATGAAGGTCATTAACTTATACATATTATATAATATTATCTTAATTTAAATAATCACTATTTTGTATTTGATTAGACTGCATCCCTATAAAATACAACAAAATAAATAAAATATTATTTAATGATTGGATTAAATCATTACAAAATAATGAATCTTAAGTATTTAAATGTTATAATTTCATTATAATTAAATAAAATTTACAGTACATGTTTATGGAATGACAATGTCTTTTACAAATTTTTTTTAACTCCTTAGTTACACATTAGTTATCACACTTTGCTTTACAGCATATGTTCAAAATGACCACCATTAAATTGTAAACATAAATTCACCCTACGTTGCATATTCGCAAATACATTTTGTAACATTTCGGCACCAATATTATGAACTTCATGAGTTATAGCATCTCGCAATTCTGGAAGAGTATGCAATCTTCTGCTGAACACTTTGTTTTTTAAATAACCAAAAAGAAAATAGTCTAACGGTGTCAAGTCTGGTGAATTCGGTGGCCAACGATTTACACTAATGATTCTATCTTCAAAGAAGTCACGTAAATAATTAATTGTAGCCTGTGCAGTATGTGGGGTAGCGGAGTGATGCTGGAAATACCCGTTTCGTAATTCAAGATCATCCAAATTATTAATAAATGGTTCTAAAAGTATTTCCCTGTATCTTACCGCAGTAATTGTGCCATCGAAAAATACTGGTCCAAATATTCGTTGTCGCGACATTGCTATCCAGACACTGCCTTGATAGGGTGTAAGGTAGTTTCTCGAAATACATGTGGATTTTCTGCAGACCACGTACGATAATTTTGGCTATTTATGTAACCGGACAGATGAAACCAAGCTTCATCAGAAATAAAGATACATCCAGTAAATCATTGTTCATCGTATTGTTGAACCATTGACAGTAATTTACTCTAAGCTGAAAATCTCTATCTCGCAACTGTTGTAATATCGACACCTTGTATGGGTACAAATGTAAATTCTTCTTTACTGTAGTGTGGACACCCATAGGATACATCTAAAAATTATTTATGTAAAATTATGTTTGTATGGTAACATTTTTCATACGTGTTTGTGCAGATAGTTTTCGCAAAGATTTATTGGGGCTTGCATTCATCCTTGCTTGGATATCTGCTAAGGTGTCCTCTGTTAAGACAGTAGCCGAAGCTTCACGTTTGCGTTTTAAAACACTACCAGTTTCCATGAATCGAGCTATCAATCGATTACGATGTTGACTAAATGTTTCGTAACTAATATTTTCATTTGGGTACTCAACAGTAAATTGATCGATGCATGATTGCAATGAATAATGCCATTGCCCATTACCATCTTGGAAGCCGCTACGAAAATGAGCCACAATAATGAATGTGTCGTGTTCGATTGAAAACGGCATGACGATTAAATTCGATATCACAATTTGAAATTCAGAATAACTCAAGAAAACACAAATGTAAAAAACGAAGGTATAATATGACATAAACTGACATAAACTAAAACGATAAAACCACACTAAAAATCCAAAGCAGCCAACTGCAAAACAACAATATTAAGAACTAGGAATTTTTGTCATACCACTACCAGTTCACTTGAGATTGATCATGTTGTAATAATTTATTAGTTATGAGTTAAGACGGTACTTATCCTGCATAAGGTTGTTGTCAAAATGCTATTAAGTAAATTTGATATTATGACCTTAGAAGAAAGGACTAGACTTGGCATTACCTTGTTAACAGTCAGATTGACTGTTCATATCTTCTACAAATGATAAATTTTTACGTGCCTAGATTGCCTTCAAGAATGTCATATACTATCCTCGCCACTTAAGAATAAACCTGCGTCATCACTTACAAATTACAATAGTACGAGTTTATATAAAAAAAAATTATTTCCCTATTAATTTCTTTTAATTAAGTACTCTTTTCCGATATGGCGGTAGTGCAGTTACAGGTTTTCATATGGTTATAAATATTGTTTATTCGAAATTTACACCGTAAAAGAAAACGTTTACTTTGTGAAAATCGAAGAAAATTGTTCATTATAATTAACGTATTAATGACCATGGTGAGCAACAAATAGAGCTCTAGCAGATATTTTAACTTAATGGTTTTTATAGGTTATAATTACGGTGACCATTATTTTTAGACAAAAATACAGTACTTTCGGGGAAAAATACAGTACAAGAAAAAATATTGCATTTATTGCAAAACATACCTATCGCTTTAGAGGTTAAGATAATATATTGAAAATACTTTCAGAAGAAATGGATTTGGCAGAAAATCGGCACTCAGCAAGCTATTTGTTTAATTGACATATATTTAATTGCTTTTAAAGCAGACAACATAACAATAAAGTAATTAAAAACTCTTATACTTTATTCTTATAAACTCAATAAACATTTTCAAATAATAAAATTAAAATAAATTCAATTATTTTCAAATAAAAAAAATTTTAAATAAACTCAGTTAACATTTTCAAAAAAAATTAGATAAATTCAGTTAACATTTTCAAATAAAAAATTCTTACTTTAACTTTAGTATCTATTTTAAAATTCTTCTTCAATTTTATTACACTCAATACTTAAAAAAATCTCATTTCAGTATTTTTTATTAAACCCTTATCTACTTATATTTTTCCATGGTATGTATTTTTCTTAATAATTCAGTTTTGCTTTTTAAATAATCCTTAAATTCTATACAATTCATATTGTAATTACATTTTACAATTAAAAGAGATGGACAGTCTGGACTTTAAGTTGTGATTTTTCGGTTTTTTTTTTTTATGATTGTGGACCTGAACAGGCTAAATTAGGCCTATCGTGCTAAAGCACTCAGGAACACTTAGGAGGATGGATAGAGGGATAATGAATTGCCAATAGATGCCTATGAACAGCCACCTCAAATTTTCTCATATCATAAGTAAGAGGAAAACAGGAACTAGGGAGATCATTCCAGAGTTTAGAAGCCGTGTAGAAAAATGTGGATTGCGCCCGTTTGGTACGACAAGTGGAGATTTGCACTGCATACTGATGATGTAAATGAGCGAACCGAGTGTTTCTCGAAAGATAGCGCAGATGGTATCAAAGAATATAATTCAGCACAATAGCCGTTGTAATAACGATAATACAAAGAAAGAACTGAAATCATCCTTCTATGCTCAAGGGACTGTATGTGAGAAGTTAAGGACGGGTCATTTATAAGCCTAATCGCTCTCTTTTGAATACGATCAACGATATCGAGAGCGTATTGGGAGCACTAACCCAGAGGTGAGAATTATATTCCAGATGAGGCCGAATTTGGGCCTTATACAGCAGAAGGAGTTGTCGAGAGGTAAAGTACTGCTTAGATCTGTACAAAAGCCTATTTTACGAGCAGCTGTTTTGGTAGCTGACAGAAGATGGTCAACCCATGAGAGATTTGAAGATACAGTCATACCCAACAGAGTAATAGAGTCTGAAAACTTAAGAACTGAGCCATTCATACTTACAACAGGAAATGATCGATCTTTTTGGCGGACATAAGGCAACACTGAGTTTTGTTAGCATTAAATTTAACTAGATTATTGCTTCCCATTCGAGAATACGTTGAATGTCTTTGTTGATTGAATTTGCCATTTCAGCTTTCATTTCTTGATTTGACATAGAAGATGGATTATCACTATGAGTAGACTGAGATGAAATACAGTGAAGAGTGCTATCGTCAGCAAAGCAATGGATGGGGTTAGTTGTTGAAGAAATAAGGTCATTTATGTACAGCAGAAAAAGTGTAGGCGCTATAACGGATCCCTGTGGTACGCCCGCGTTAATGCTAACTTCTTTTGAAAAAGAGGCCATCAACTACGACACGTATTCGTCTTTTATCAAGGAAACTAGAAACCCAGTTGATGAGCGTATCATTTAACCCAAACTAGGTGAGTTTGGCTAGTAAACACTTATGCCAAACTTGGTCAAATGCCTTTGAGATATCTAAAGCGACTACAACTGTTTCACCGGACTGCTCTAGTGTATTGTTCCAAATTCGGGTCACATATGAAAGAAGATCGCCTGTTGAACGACTTTGCCTAAACCCATATTGGTGGTCACTAAGGAGTTTGTTAGTTTCAAGGAACGTGAGCAGTTGCTGATTGATGGCTTTTCCATGATTTTAGACAAAATGGAAGTGATGGCAATTGGTCGGAAATTTGAGGGATCGGTCTTATCGCCTTTTTTGGGCATTTGCTAACTTCCATGATGAAGGGAATTCCCCAGAAGATATAGAGATCGTATAGAGCTTAGATAGGACTGGTACTAGTTCGGGGGAACATTTCTTTAAGACAATAGCTGGGATACCGTCTGGGCCAGTCGCCTTATTGAGATCAAGCCTACTGATGATCGATTCCAAGAGCTTGTACCGAAAATGAATTGGTTTCATAGCGTATGAAGAAGAGTTGACTAGGGGCACATCTTTTCCAGAATCATTGAGACACGAGTTTGATGCAAACAAATCCTCAAAAACGTTGGCTTTGTCTACAGAATCAGCAACTACCGATCCGTCAATAGATGTCAGGGGAAATGAAGGTGTTCCAAAGTTTTTACTAATGGCTTTTGCTAAAGACCAAAATTTACGACTACCTAAAGGAGATGTAGCTAGTTCATTGCATTTTCGTTGTTCGAACAACTTTTTAGTTTTAGTGATGACACTTTTGCAGATATTTCAAGCACCAACGTATTCTACATGACTGTCGACCGATTTAATAGATTTCCATTTAATGTAATATTTATTTTTTAAAGATATTGCATCAGCACAAGCCTTATTGAACCAGGGTTGGGAACGTGAATGACCTATACGTACTGTTTTTTGGGAATGTATAACTCCATTCCCATGAGGATGACTTCAGATACTGAAAGAGCGATGTCCGAAGAAGAGGACGACTTAAAACAATATTCACGCCATGGAAAGGTTGCAAAGAAATCCCGTAAATCACTCCATCGAGCTGACTTAAAACACCACAAGGTTCTATCGGTTTTGCGAACAACAGTGGAATTAGGTACAGTAGAAATGATTTTTATTAGACAATGGTCGGAAAGACCTAAAGGCGAAAGAACGGAAGTTTTATAAACAAGAGGGTTTGATGTAAGAAAGAGATCTAGAAGATGTGGAGTATGGTTAGGGTTATCAGGGATTCTTGTGGGTTCAGAAATCATTTGTGTGAGATCACATGAAATAGCAAATGTTTCTGCACTATGACCAGCAGGATTTGTAGTAGATGAAAACTGAAGCCAATTAGAGTTATGAACATTGAAATCGCCTACAATTGAGATATCGCAAGATGGAAACTGAGACAGGAGATAGTCAACTTTCATACTAAGGTAATCGAAGAAGTCTTGAAAGTTGCTGTCATTAGGAGACCTATAAATGCAACAGTAGAATTTCACAAAATTAGGACCAGAATGTTTAAACCAAATCACGTCAAAATTCTTATTTTCTAAGGAAGAAACCCTCTTGCAAGCAATTCTGTCCTTGATGTAGGCACATACGCCTCCTTTATATCGAAAGTTAGAGTGAAGGTGGTATTGAGGAAATTGCAAGTCGGGTGACTCGGAGCTTTCAGAGGAGACTTGTGTTTCAGATAGAAACAAAATATCAGGTTGTAATTGTTCAAGATGTTGGTGAATAGCATTAAGATTAGACCTGATACCGCGGATGTTGCAGTAGTGAATCAGAAAGTTGATACTTTCGATGACCGAGGTCGCTCGGGCCCTGCCCTCCCGGACATCCGAATGGGGCGGAATTTATAACCCTAGAAACCACATATTGTTTAATATAGAAAACACCTTTCTGTTGGTGCGTTAGATGCCGGCAGGCACATGGTGAACTCAACTATCTTCGAAATATTTTTGTAGGACATAATTTTACTATTAAGATGAGTAAATATCTCTACCCACTTTTGTTCTACTGTTTTGTTAGTGTTCACCTATTCTTGAATTTTAGTATCATTTATGTAACTTTTGACGCAAGAAAATTCATCAAATAATTCGGAATCGTCCAGCTGAAGACCAACTCTTTTTTCCAAAATAAAATTAAGAATGTCTTGTATCTTTGATCATGAAGGAACTTCACTTAGAACTACCCAATCTAATATTTCAATTTCTTCGAATGCATTTACCATAGGTTTATATAATCAATATATTCTATGACATTGATTTATCCATGTCGCTTATTATTTTTTTAACATTGAGAGGTAAAAAAAACTTATCTTTTCTAGATGCTAATTTACATTTTAAATTTTTGATAATACGAGATACTTCTGGCATAGATATTTTTTGGGATTCGATTTGAGCAATGTCATTATAAAAATAGTAGCCTGACTGTGTACAAAAAAAAGCCATACTTCAGAACATTTATTGTTGGAAAATTCTTTTAGAATTGTGGGACATCTTTCTTGGTTCGGAAAATATTCCTTTAAAGGTTTAAATAATTTTAAAATTCTTTCTATGGCAGGCTTCAAAGTCAACCACCTGGTTTTACTGTAGGGGAGACCGGGGCACAATGAAACGAAAAAATGCATAATGAATATATTTATGTAAAATTTTAATATTATGTAAAATATGAAAGGTACCAGAATTCTTATAACTTTTGGCATCCATTCGTTACTTCAATCTTTAATTTTTTTTTGGTGATTTACATTATTGAAACAACAGGTGTCTTGTGTTTAATCGTGCCACATGATCATGAAACATCCTTTGTACAATGAAACAATGTAACAAACAAATCTATTTTCTAAAGTGAACAGCATATAATGACAAATTAGTGAACATTTAGTGAACCAAAGGTAAGGCCAAATTTCATATATGATTTCTGACGCTTGGTTTTTGCGAAGAAAGATGGTTCTGGCAAACTTTGTTTTATTGAAGTCAAACTAACTAGTGATACGTCTGGAAGTTCCGGTTTGTAAAAATGGTCACATATTTTATCACTCTTCTTCAGGAAATCAATTTCAAAATCATTGTTCTCATCTTTAGCATTGACAATTTCACCAACATAATACATTTTATTTTTTGTTCTAGTAATAAAGTCTACGAGCACGTAGTCACTTTTGGTTGGCTCAGATTTCAAATATTCAAATTCATAGTCCTCACATTCTTCCATTAATTGATCACTGGTATCGGACTCTTCAAATTCCATTTCCCCTTCAGATGATTCTTCGGGCGATTCAACTATAATCTTTTTAGCAACCATCTGCTTTTTGTTCGATTGACTTTTATGTTTTCTTTTTCCGCTATGGCATCTTTTTCAGGAGTAGAAGTAGCTATTATGCTTTTGCCTTTCCTGCGACCAGATCTTCTGTCCTTGGCTTTAGGATAATCTATGAATTCTGCAGTACTTAGAAATGAATTTGTTGAAAGTGTTGCAGAATTAGATATAGAAGTGTTTATATTTGAAGATGTTGCAGAGCTAGATGTAGAAGCTATTGGATTTGTCTCATCATCTATGGAATCTTCTTTTAATGTAGGGTCCGGTCGATTCGTCACAGAACTAGACATGAAATCGATATCACTAAAAACGTTTTTATCGAACGGAAAAATGCCAGTCTTTTTAAATGATGCTATGATTGTCGCAGGAGTCATAGCTCTTTGATGAGCATAATTTACACATTCTGCAATTTCATAAATAGAGATCGTTTTTCCGGGATTTTTCATCATCCAGCTGTCAATTTTCATATTATAATATGTTTTAAACGGTTTGTAAACGCCGACATTAAGAGGTTGCATCTTATTTGTTGAATGCGGAGGAAACGTAAGAATTGTCACCCCATTACCTTTTGCTAAATCCAAGGCCTTAATATAAAGATGGCTCTCGTGGTTGTCCAACAGCAGAAGTGTTGGATGAGTTTTAGAGCTCTGAGCATGTTTTATGAAGTGGCAAATAACTTCAACGAAAAGTTCCTTAGTCATCCATCCGGATGGGTTAGCTAGACCTACAGTACCAGAAGGTGCACCGGAAATCATGTGATTTTTAGAATGCACTCTAGGAAATAGCATTACACACGGAATAGTATTTCCAGCAGCATTAACAATACAGCAAGTTGTGACAAGTACACCCCTCTCAGAGCTAGTGCATTTATTCACTTGTTTGATTCTTTCTGCCACAACTTTGGAGGTTTTTGAACCGTTGTGGTTGTGGTCTCATCAAGATTGTAATATCTTGTTCCGTCAGCAAACGTAGGGTTACTGTTATAAATTTTGTCCAGATTGTCAAAAACATGTTAACATTGTGTTCGTTAAATGCTGTCGCTCTTGACAAACTACATCCTTCGAGTCCGGACACTAAGCATTGATGTGTCTTCATGAATCGTACAGCCATTCAACAAGCCATTTCTTCATTTGACCATTTTCTGAACAATTAATGGAATTGACTTGCATCTGATAAGCAACTTTCTTAATTTCGAATGTTGTCAATCCATAAAACATACGAGCACAAGTTAGATGTACTGATAAGTTCTGCTCTTGCTCTTTGGTAAAATTTGTCTTACCTGTAATTAGGTTTCATTCGGATCTCTTCATTTTCCTGTGCTTGTTTTTCCTAACGTACCTGAAATGAAAACATTCAACTATCAAACAATAATACAAATTTTCGATAAATAATTTTAAATCAACATAAAAACTCACCGAAATACAGTTGAAAAGTTTAAACCAGTTTGCTCAGCTGCCTTCTAAACTCATCCCGATTAACCAAATTAACGGCGGCTCGCATATAGTCCTCAGAAAGTTTCCTTTTCAGTTTTCCGAATTTTGTTTCGCACCATGATAGCATAAATTATTTTCAGTTTGACAATAAACAGGTTACAATGACACATGTTCATTGTGCCCCGTACCCACTGTATTATTGTACAACTGTCAATTATATTTCTAGGTTAAAAAATGTTTATACAAATTATATCAACATTTAAACTTACCAACCGAAACTACTTCCTCAACTGTAGATTAACCACTAAAATATTTTAATTGTCTAATAAGAGCAGCACATATAACAAAATTACTACAGAACTAAAAAATACTTTTGGATCAAATAATCACATGTATCATAAACAGCCTGAACGAACTGATAAATTCTAACTCAGGTTTGACACTTTACTCATAAACTTTGTATATTGTGTAAGAGGTGCAATATTTATAAATTATATTTTGACAAATTTAATGTTTCAATGTGCATGTTTCATTGTGTCCCGTCTCTATCCTAACATTTTGTGATATTCCACATCAACATTATATATTTGAAATTTCAAATGTATATATATATATATATATATATATATATATATATATATATATATATATATATATATATATATGAATATATCTTCACCACTATATTTTTCTATGTCATTTGGAAGACATTCTATTGCTGTTTGATTGAGTTATTCAAAATATGTCAAATTTACCAATTAATATATTTCTATTAGATGCTTGCATTTACTAAAACATTATTTTTGCATGTCTAGCTCACCAAAGTTACAATTTGTGTTAGGACAAAGCTCAATCAGCTTATCATTTATTTTGTAAAAATCAGTGGTTTCTTGAATATATTTTGAAATTATAAGTTTTGGCAGCTGTTTAGTTTCTAAAATTTGTTGGGTAAAGTATCTAATATTGGACATATTTAATGTTTCCATGGTTTGACAATCAGTATACAAAGTACTAATTAACAAACAAATCGGTCTGAATTTCATTAACTGAATTCTATGCCAACACATTGCATACAATCGTCACATTTGTACAGAATATTTTATTAATTTTGATGTGCACTCGTTGGACCGAAATAAATGATTGTGTTCAATCGTATGATAAGCCAAGTACCTTCAATTAAAGCATTTTTATTTGTGTCTTCATTAAATATTTTTGTTCACAAAATTTATCACCGATTGTTAGAAGAACAGCAATATCTTTTGTGCTTTATATTAAATGTTGACAAACGTCACTTCTTTATTTGCGATGAAAATATTCATGTTACATTTACTTACTGTCGATATTCGTTTTTATTATAAATTTAAATCTTTTGTAATGCATCATTGAATGTACTTTCTTCTTTAATGGTGACTAAAAAAGATTATAAGTAGTTATTTTAATTTATGTGATCTAAAAACGTTTCTTCAAACATTTTCTAAATACTTATGTCGAATTGAAACGTTACAAAATAAATAACACTGTAACTATAAGCATAAAGTAACCTAACTAAATGACACAATTATATTTACATTTGCTCAACCTACTTATGAACTCTACATTGTACTAATACGTTTTTGAGCATGTTTTGAATTCCAACAGTGGGGTTTTTAACCCTCTACCAGGCCAATTTTATTTCAAAAAATTTCAACGTGATAGTTTTGACTTACAAAAGTCAATAATGATTTAAGAGTTTTGAGTTAGCCATCTAAGGGAAAAAAATTCAAACCGCCTCTAGGCGGACCTGCCGGAATGAGTAAACATTATTTACACCGAGACGCAGTTAGTTATTTTGTTGTATTAGAAAAATAAGCAAATAATAAACATAGTAAATGAAAATAAAAAACTGGTAATAGTACAATTAGTGGCGTGTATGAAAGGAAACAAAACAATTCGTTTTTGACGAAAAACATAAATTAATTTTACATTTGGAACAAAACTCTTGGGTCTCTGATTTGCAGCCAGGTCTTTTTTCCCATCCTATCAAGAAAAGTTGGCCAGTGCGATGTGTTGTCAAAGCGAATATCATCTGCTGGTAAATAGGTTGTTTTTACCACCCTTCGCTGATCGTTGCAGTACTTTTAGAGATGGTTTTCTCTCAGGATTTACCTGATATTTGCAGAGAACATCAGCTACTACAGTTCGAAAATCTGAAAGGTTTACAGTATTTCCATGAATTCTACGGTGCAGAAGATATGCATTTACCATGGTCATATCGACAAAATGATTAAAAAGGCGAAGTGAAGCACTTTTGTCTTTAGTCGGATGGATATCGGCCAAGTAGACCATCCAATAGATCTACTCCATCCATGTGATAATTATACTCTGAAAAACAACGGAAAATATAGAAGAGACGGAAATATTGATGTGGATGTAAATTACCTCTAATAATATTTGGACAATCAAGCTCCAGATATTTCGTGTTCTTTCTATCATATCTGACTATTTTTCGTAGTGGCTCTTTTGGAAGTGTAGATGAAAATTGCTGAACCCCAACATAAGTAGACGCTAATCTCACGTTTTTGGTATCCTTCCAGTGTACTGTGGTCATGTCAACACCATACGCAGTACCAACATACTCATATGATTGTCCTCTTGGTAAATATTTAGCCTGTTTATCTGTGTCCGCAGGCAACTTGGAATTAGGAATTCTATCACGACGAATAGTTCCAAGTACATATATTCCATGGCTTCTTAGATATACAAGTAACGGCAAGGACGTATAAAAATTATCAAAAAAGATTATATGATTAGTAAAGTGAGTTTTTGCTAACGGAACAACGACATTGGCTGTTGCACCCAAATCTGGTTTCCTTGGAAGGACAACGTTATCACCAGCATCAGTATAAACTTCGAATCGATATGCAAACCCATTCGAGTCACAGAGAACAAAAAGTTTCATTCCCCATTTATGGGGTTTCTTTGGCAGATATTGACGAAGTTGTGAACGCATCTTCGTTGCGCACATTTGCTCATCTACACACAAACGGGGCTGTTTTGGTATAATCAAAACGGTCATTGAGGTGATCGATGACTGATCTTATTTTGTAAAGTGGATCGTATCCAGGCTCACCTTTTTTCTTCATCACAGAATGATCGTTAAAGCTAAGGTGTTTACGAATTGCAAAAAATCTTTTAGATCTCATTGTACTTCTATTAGCTTCGAAAGCGTGTTGTCCCCAATAGTGCTCCACATTTGGCTAACGGTACAACTACATATAAAGAAGAATTCCCACATATTGTCTAATTTCTAAAGCAGTAACTTTGAATGCAGTGTTTATATCTATTAATCGTGCATTCATATTAGTGTATGAAGCTATACGTTCATAGAAATCATCCGTAAAAAAATAACTGAAGCATTGGTGTGGAGTTTTCAAATCTTTAAAACTGTGGTAACTCTTTGTTACCCTGAAAGACTAACTGGTTTTTATGTAGTTGTAAGGATTTTTGTTTCCAAACTATCTTTTTAAATTCGTCAGACGTGGTAGCAATATTTACTGCTTGACCAATAAACCCACCATTGTTAGGTTACAGTTGGGGACTGTCAGGCTGATTCTCGGGTAATGGTGACCTTACCCTTTTTTTAGGCTTTCGATCTAGATAAACAACTCTGGACTGGGTATTTGCTGCTGAAGTTGATGGTTGAACATCTTTAGATTCCGTGGCTGCTGATGATAAAACACCTGTTGAGGTTGAGGGAGACAAAATATTTTCCGGTGTTGTCGGTTTCGATGAAGGTACTGGAGTCTATGTCATTGAACCGGAATAACAACTAACATTACTAATATTCAAATTTAGATCTAAAGAGTTTATAAGAAATTCGGCCGATGTTGATCTGTGCATCTCTGATACATATTCGATAATCTCAGTTTCTTCCTATTTTGTAAGTTCATCTTCACTTGATGAAACATCGTCATCAGCTTCAACCACATAATCGGATTCGTCCTCAAATGCGCCCTGGTCATCATCTTCGGGTTCGGATTCTTCGTCTGTCGAAGTAGATTCCATCATTTGTCTAATTGCCTCCTCGGTCATTCGAGAGAAATCAATTTTGGAATTACGCCACTTATTGCCTTTTTTAGAAGACATTTTGGAGAACTGAAACAACGAGCAATGATCAGAATCCAAAAAAATCGCTAGAAGAATTATTCATAATGATTCGCACTAAAACGAGAAATTCACAGAGACCGGCAACACCGCCCAGAGACGGTCTATGTTCAAACAGCTTCTATGTCTTTGCTATAAATTTTTACTGCGACTTACTTTATCTACACTAAAATACATATATTTATATACTTACCAATAATTGTTTAGTAATAAAATTCACGAAAATAAACACTTCAAATAAGCGACGAAAGTGAGGTTCACCACAAAACAATTACTATGACCATTCGCTACAGAATTTCAAAGTAAACTGAAAAATAAACACAGCAAACAGCTTTGGCGCCAACTAAATACGTATAAGTACATTGAGTGGTACAAGACCAAAGACAGTTTTGCCTGCCGCAGATATAAAAATATTTTAAAGGGACCTTATGCTGATAGAAAAGTAAACCGTCTGTGGGTGGTCTTGCCTACTAAAGGGTTAAACTCATCGCTCATCGTCGAAGTATATATAAATATACGCTACCACAATGCGTACAGATATTATTACAGTACTGTCCCTTCAAATACAGTACTGTACTGTATAATACAGTAGGAATGGTCGGCGTAGTTATAATATACAAGTATTTATATTCAAAAAATACTAATTGTAGCAAGTTGATGTAAATATTTGTCCAATCTCGTGTCAGTTGGTGGTAAACATTTACATATAGTTGATAACTAAAGCTAATCGAATTTGTAGGTTTCTCTATTTGAACTTCCAAACGTTGCTACAGCTTCATTATGTTTATCTTTATAAATGCATACTTTGTATATTTTAAATAGAAGTGTGAGCTTATTTATAGATAAACATAGAAATAAGACTTCCAATTAAAATAAAGAAACATTTTTATTAAAAAGTTTAATTTGCTTGCAACTCTGCGGTCATGTACAATACAGGGATAAGTCGACATATACTCAAATTTATTGATTAATGGATTATGAAACTATTTTGTAACCTTTACATATTGCATGACAAGTATTTAGCTAAAGTAAAACTATCAATAAGATATAAGTAAACTTATTCTATCAGAAAACTGCATATTCCTTTTTCTGATTAACTTCAATGTTTGATGTTGATTCTTTTAGTGAACTAAAAAATATAGAGCGAAATAGCTTTAGTTACCATTGTTACATTTCTTATTAAATCGTAATTTAATGGCTTCACATATTTAAGTGTAATTCATTTAGAGTTCAATAACTGCATAGAATAATTATATTACAAAACATCATTTTCAATTACCTACACTATTATTTTGTAACAATAAACTTAAACTACCAAACAGTTTGGTTACATTATTATAATGCTTCGTTCCACATTGCAATAACATTTTCGTCTTTATAGCCATCTCTTCCAATATGTTTATCGTAGTGCCCGTTTGCATGTGTCCATATGAGTTCAATTGCATTAAATTCACAATGATACGGAGGCAATCGTAACAATGCATATCCATAGCTTTTAATTATTTGATCTACCTGTATTTGCCAAGATTTAATAAGTAAATAAAGTTCAGTTTTAACGGGGTTCATAACTAATATTTTTTGTGTTAACCACGAAATCATCTTGCGACTTAGAATTGATCTCTTGAATGTATCATTTGAGAAAATGAGTTCTCATTTCTGCTATGTTTTGTTTTTCCAATACAGCTCTACGATTAGGCTCTTTTTTGAACTTGAATCCTAATGTGTGTAACGCACGATTTAAACTTCTTTCACTTAATAAAACATGACTATCACAGAGTTCAGCATTTAAAGCTTCGACTGTGACATCCTTTTCTGTAAATAAAAGCATTTCAGATGTAGGAATATGTATACGTTAGATTGTACTCACACTTTGTGCATACATGTTGTAAAATGTATTCCTAATGCACATTTTGGATGTTTCTGGTTGATCGTTCCCTTTTGTTTTTTTACGAGGTCGTTTTTTTCCTGGACTGGAGAAAATTAGATTAGATCTACTGTGAGACTTGATATTTTTCTCTGTGACTACAGATATAGCCAGAACATTTGCGACATGCTGTAATTTTGCGATTACAATATAGAAATAAGAATAAATATTACCTACCTCCTGAATGCAAGATAATGAGGTTATGTCAGTTATGTACTAAAATTACGCGTTAGTCAAATTAGACTTAAAATGCATGTTGAACAATACCAACGAGTATTTTATTTCTCTTTTCATTGCATGAAACTATTCAATGACATATGTCGATTGTGTGAAATGCACTTCAACTATGTTTCTATCCTTTTTCACCTTACAATACGAATGAAGTACTTGTTTTTGTGAATTATCGCAAAACAGAAAGTAGATCCCAGCGTATTATTAAAGAGGATTAAATTTTCTTTAAAATGAGCTACAATACTTAAAAATTTCTTTACCGTAAGTTGTAAAAAAATAGGTTCAAACATAAAAGTTTCAAAATGTATCTGTCGTTCGTATGTTGAACTCCGGTAGCGCAGTGGCAGCGCGTTTAGTTGATGTCCCGGCATCTCGGGTTCAAGACGCATAATGTGCGAGGTTTTTCTGGCCATTTCAAACGATTTTTAAAAAAATTGGCCTTTTGGTCAAAAATTTTCGAATTTGTTTTTTTTTGCATTTTTACACGTTTTGAGCCATTCATTGGTCAGATGATTTTTGGAAAAAAATTTTTGGCCCTTAGGTCAAAAAGTTTGAAATTTTTTTTTACAGTTTTACATGGGTCATTTCTGATCATTTAAGACGATTTTTGGTAAGAAAATTTCGCGAAATTTTGTTTATGGTTTTTGGGAAAAACAATTTTTTCCCTTGGATCAAAAATTTTCGAATTTTTTTTTGCATTATTACACGTTTCGAGTCATTTCTGACCGTTTGAGACGATGGAATAAATGTAAAAATGATAACCGCATTAATAGAAATGGATTATAATCTGTTGATCAATAAACTATTATTATTATTATTCCGTCAAGTACAATGTACACACATGGGAAAGGTAATTTAAATAAACTGAAAATGACAAATTTAAGAAATTACAAGGCACACACAATTGTAAATTGAATATATTCCGGGAATAGCAAATAATAATAAAAACTTGCTATCTGTAGCACAACACAAATAAAATTAGCCCTAAAGCATGTATTTAAATAAGTGTTTACATGTGCAAGTGTAAATTTGTAACTATCCCTGTTTGCCAAAAATCTAGGCGTTGTCACTTCTATTACTTGTCATTAGACTTTCTATTCTTTCATCAAATTTGGAATCTTAAGTGGATTATCTGAATATGTTTTGATAAAATATGATTATTACTAAAATACATACACTTAACTTCTACGTTGTTGTAGGTGCCTGGAAGTCGGACACCAGGTCATCAAGAGAATAATAATTTTTGTTCGATTAATATTAATATAGGACCAGGAGATTGTGAATGGTTTGCTGTACCTGATGCATATTGGGGTGCTGTATGTGCCTTATGCGAAAAAAACCAAATTAATTACCTTCATGGATCTTGGTGGCCTGTACTTGATGATCTCTACAAAGCCAACATACCAGTTTATAGATTTTTGCAAAGACCCGGTGATCTTGTATGGGTTAATGCTGGATGTGTACACTGGGTTCAAGCAGTGGGATGGTGTAATAATATAGCTTGGAATGTTGGTCCACTAACTGCCAGGCAGTATCAATTAGCAATCGAACGATATGAGTGGAATAAACTTCAAAGTTACAAATCGATAGTTCCCATGTTACATTTATCTTGGAATTTAGCCAGAAATATAAAGGTTTCCGATCCTAAATTATTTGCAGGAATTAAGTGAGTTTAATAATAATTGTGATTAGCGAAAACTCTTATTCATTTATTACAGGAAATGTTTAATGAGAACTTTAAGACAATGTTCCATGATACTGAGTTTGTGAAACACAAAGGTGTCGATGTAAAGTTTCATGGGAGGGGGAAAAATGAAGCATCTCATTATTGTGTGCAGTGTGAAGTAAGTACTTCTTTGTAATTAATCTATGTCTAATCGTTTATTTCGTATAGATTGAAGTGTTCAATATTTTGTTCATTCGTGAGCAAGAAAAACGACATGTCGTTCATTGTTTAGATTGTGCAAGAAAACAGTCTGCTAATTTAGAAGGCTTCGTCTGTCTTGAAGAATATAGAATGGAAGAACTTATGGATGGAAAAAGGTAATTACATCCTGCGTAAGTTCAAAAAAAATTTTTTTAATGTCTTAGGATGACATTGTTTTCAGCCACCATGAATGTAACAAAAAGGTACAACATGTAGAAAATTGATTTTGGTAGATACATTCTGGTCTTGTCTAGATATTGTAAATATGTAAGGAGAATAAAGTAGAATAAAAGGCTGTGTGTTGAAAAATTGGATAAAACATTGTGTTCTGTATCGTTATTTATAGGATATTTTTCATTGTATTTGGCAATTTGCTAGTTAAATTGCCAAAAAGATTTAAGATAAAAGTGATCAGTGTTCATTAAATTAAATTTTAAGTTGTGTTCATTATATGTATAATTTTTAATGGAAAATATACATTAACAAGCGATGCTGTTTTTAAGGTGCCACTTATTTTAAGCGGGTCTATAAAATACACATGGCATGATTAATTTTTTAATGACGTATTTTGTAATTTATTAATTTATCTTTTATGCATTTTTGCCCTTTTTTACTGTTTATATACATGGAAGTATTTTTTTTATTTGTGAATTGTTGAATATTACTTATTTAGCGCAATTATAATTTATTATTTACCTAAGCGATACTTTATATTTTAAAAATAAAAATAACTTTTAAATAAAGTGTATTTAACCTGTAAAAAAAAAAAAATTACCATACAAGAATCAATAATATTTTACTTTTAGATTTATGATACAAGTATTTTGGTAGTTTTTAATTTTTGAAATTTAAATTGTGATTTTTTTAGAATGTAAATTTAATTAGTTTAATCATATTTTTTATTTTGTCTATTTACATGTGCCATATTTTTTTAACTGTTTAAATTTCGGGAACAAGTTTTTGTTTTTACTTATTAGGTACTTTTAAAATTTTTGTTTGTTTAAACTTTTGGGTATGTATTTTAATGAATAAATTATTTAAACAAAATTTCTCTTAAAAATCACTTTTATTACAATCTGAATTTTAATTAATTAATTTAAATATATTATGATCTCAATAGTGGTAAATTTTTTGTTAGTAATGTAAAATATTTAGTCTCAGTTAACGGATGCGGTTTTTCTGAAGTGTATATTAATGATAAAGATGTCGGAACACTGCCCTCAAATTATGTTTATAATAATGTACTTGTCTTAAAAGTAAGATTACATTAATAAGTTAACCCGTGTTATTTATTTTATAAAGTTTGAATGTATGTAAATTGAGTGTTTAAAATGAACATATTATAAATGTATTTTTTTTAGTACTCCACTTTGTGATACATTTTCCAAATATAAACTGTTGTTTGCACAGACAAAAGTTTAACCATTGTATAACTGTCTTGAAAAAATTATTTTTTTTATTTAATAATGATTAGATGTACATAAATATAACTTGTAAGAAATGCAGAAAAATTCTCAAAACTAATTTTTTTTTTTTTCGTTTGTAATTTGAAGTCTGATATAGAACCATATAAGAGTTTATTAAAATAGTCGTAATTTATAACTTTGAAATGCTGAATGGGAACTTTGAATAAACAAATTTTTAAAAACAAAGATATTTTTAAAATCTTAAAGAATTAGTAAATAATTTAACAATGTTTTTACATACATATTTACTCAAAAACAGTGTGTTAAGTTTGATTATGCAATTGTTTAAAGTTTTTATGTAATAGTGATATATTGGACCATTCAATATTGTTTTGGAAAAATCAACCATCAATGCAAACGTTAAAAATTTCAATTTTTATTTGGGTTCAAAATTAAAATTTAAAAAATAGAAATTTCATGGTCAAAGATTATTGACCTGTTGTATCATATTACATTTCAGAAATATAAAAAAGAATCAGTTCATAAACAAGAAAGAAATGGTCATTTAAAAAATAGACCAATCAAATGGTACTTATATTGTTAAATTGAAAGGTTTAAATATTTTTCGTAATGGTTATCATATTACAATTTAGAAATATAAAAAAATCAGTTTATGGAAACAAGAATTTTTTTTGGTTAGTTTTCAATAGATTTATAATGAAACTTCCTTGGTTTAATATAAGAAAAAAAAAAAAAATATGACAATAAAAAGAAATTGATGAATTAATAAAGAAGATAAATGAATTAAAACGTAATTTAGAGTTTCATAAATGAATAAAGGAATGTTATTCAACTTAGCAAATCAAATAAATAATGAAGTATGTGTAATTTGTAGATAGATAGTGTATTAAGAAATTTTAAAAAATTACAAATTTATAAAATGAATAAAATATATTACATATATAAATATATATAAATTTTTCAACATCTTTAACAATTTTAAGATAATTTATAGACAAGATAATAAATTTATCAAAATTTAGATTGTTAATATAAAATACACCGTTAAAAAACAAAAAAGATAAATTTTATTATTTAAAATTGAAATTTACATTTTCAATTGTTCAATGTAAATTCAAGAAATTTAAAATAAGTGTATGTCAGAACCAATATACCACAAACCTTTAAAAGCATCAAATTAAAAAAATATATATATATATATATAATATAAAATATATAATATATATTTAATTTTTTTTTGTTAATTTTGATATGTACATAAAATAATGTGTTAAAGAAAATATTCGACAAAAAAATGTAAGACCTTTTAAAAAGAAATAAACCTTTTAAGATGTTTTATATTTATATGTAAATAAATTTGAATAAAAAAAAACAAAAACTTGTAATTATTAAATGCATTGATCAATAGAGTTTATTATGAGCCTAAAATAAAAGAAATATGGAATGATACCAATTTAATTAAATTGCATAAAATAAATCACTAAAAAAGAAAATAATTTATGTAACAAATTTACCATTTTTAATCCGATGACACAAATTAAATAAACTGCAACGAATTTTCATGAATTAAGGTCTATTTATAGGTAATAAAATGGATTTGAATTTCCTATTATGTACAGATTTGATTTTAATAAGAAAAGTAAAATCAAATTAAAAATTTAAATTTAAAGGATTGTTTAATAAAAAAATTATTTACATATAGTAAATAAGTCCTAAAACATACTCTCCTAATTTTTTAATTTGTTATTCAATCAAAATTAAAATTTTTTGAAAACATAATTGTTTTGCAAGTAACTTTTATCTTTGCATTTATTATTTTTCCAATAAATATGAAAACTACTTAAATTTTTTTTGCTTAAATAAAAAAAAGCATTTATTTTCAAAAGAACAAATTTAAATTTAAATACACAAAGAACAACTTTTTTTTAAACTTCTCAATGCATAAGAATAATTTTTTCTTCGGTTTATTTTAAATTTAATACGGCTTGACAAAAATTTTATCGTTTGGTCCGGTATTACATTGTCCATTTTCATTGAAAAAATAATATTTGCTTAATGTTTTTAATTACAATAATGACATCTTCTTCATGAAGGCGATTTAATTTTTAATACAAATTCTATTTTTTAGATGTGCATCGACTATTTAAAAACTCTTTTTAGTTCAGTAACATTGCACATTCCTTTATAAAGATAGTCTTTACTAAATACGTAAACTTAACCATGGCAGCTTTGTTGCTTATAAATATTTATAAACGGTAGTTTTAACAACGAAGGCACGAGTTCTTGTTATTCACACTGACGCGATTTTCATCACTATTGTTCATAAATTTGATTAAAATTTTTAATATTTTTTTCCTTTTGCTCTTACTCTAATTGTTCCAAAAAATTCAGTCTTTATTGTTTCCTTGTTTCTTAGTCTTAATTTTGAGTCCACTCTCACTAAATTTGAAATTTGGTTCCATTTGATATCAAAATGCGATCTGTTTTTAGACAGCGCATCGAAATTGAACAAAACGCGGATAACTTTTTGGTTCAATTGGGTTTGTTAACTTTAAGTTCTAAATTTCCTCAAACCGTAGTGATTCTGATTTTTTTAAAGAACTTTTAACTTCTATTAACCAAATTTTTGTTCCGACATTTCTTTGATGATCTAAATTTTTTCTAAACTTTCTGTAAAAATTTTTTATTATGTTACATTTCCGCTTTGTTTAAATTTAAGCCATATCATTAGTTGTTACGTAGGACTTAATTTTTATTAGGAATAGTTGTCAATTTTTAAACCATCTGGTTTAACAGTATAAAGATGCGTCTATTGAATAAAGCTTTTTTTATTTTTTTATTTTAAATAACTATTTTTAAAAGGTGGATTTTATTAAATTGCTAAGAAATTTTTAAATTCAAAAAATTTTAAATTTTCATTTATTATGATCTTTAATGATTTCAAGTTCATTTAATTTAGTATAACCCACAAAATTTACGTATTTTGATTTTTTGAAGTCCCTTTTTCAATACTAAATAAAGAAAAAAGAGATTAATTCACATATGAATTTTAAAACAAGGTAGCATATTTTGTTTATACCAGTAATCATGTTATTGCATTGAGAATGGTGTATAATATAATATTTTTCATTATGTTTTTTATATTATATCACAAAGTGTGATTTTTTTTTTTTACCAAATCTGTTGGTTAGATAATTTATATAAAAAGTATTTTATTACCGAAAATTGAAATTTACTAAGAAGGAAACTTATTTATTTTTTCTTGGATTTTGGTTTTTAAATTTTTAGTTTTTAACCATTTAAAATTAATTTTCGGTTTGCATAATATTATTACAAATTTACTGTTTTAATATGAATTATCTGCATACTAGCGAATAAATCCTTCGCGTTGAATTTAGTATTTATATAAAAACATTAAATTTTTAATTTAATGGTTTATAAGATCTTAGCATTGATTATGAACTCGATTCCTTAATAAATTCATCTGCATCAGGTCTCATTTAAGATTTTTGGATATTAAAAATATTGTTAAATTCTTCAGTTAAAATTGCCAGAAGGATCTCTTTTGTGCTGTAATTTTCAATTTTTATGAGATGATGAAGTGCTTCTGTGTTTGAGTCAAAGAAATTGGTTCTTAATGGATTAGTTAAATGGTTTAAGTTTAAGAGTTTTTCCATTTCAGAATGACAACAAAGGATTATGTCCATGTCTATAGATCACATGTTTTAAAAAGACTATTAGTGATTTTATCTCTGAAAGATATTATTGCTATAACTTTTTAAATAACAAAAAATTAGAAATTTCTGGTTTCCGCATAAAATCATTTTAATTGTTAGTAAACCACAAAAATGTTTACATCAAACAAACTAACTACTTTTTCTTAATTTTGAGAACAATTTAAATTTATCTGTGTATTATGATGTGTTATTGCGTATTTTTAACTTATTCATTTTAATTTAACCCTTAAAAAGTATTTATTTGAATTTGAAATGTCAATTAAAATTTACACTTCAGTAACGTTTGATTGAAAACGACTGTAATAATTAATAGGAAAATTTTCAAGTGGACTAATCTGTTTTATCCAGAATCTATATATTTATTTTCACTTTTTCTACCAATTAGTATATTTATATATATATATATATATATATATATATATATATATAAAAAAGTATAAGATTTCTTTATGGATGCTTTCGGTTTGTTTCAAATTGTAACTTTTTCTCAGTAGTTCAAATTGCCTTTCATATGCACTTTATTATACATTTTTAAAAAATTGCCTATGTTTTTTTGGTTCACATTTGTTACAATGTTAAAATTTGTAAAATCTTTAGAGGTTAGTCCCAAAGTTCGCAGAATTGCATTTCAATTACGGTTTTTTTATTATTACATAAATAAAATGAATGAATTAAGAATAAATTTTAATGTAACAAAATAATCAGCATTTATAAACCGTAACATAAAATATTTTAGTTTAATTATGTATATTTGTCCTCTTGATACTATTGTCAGAATTTGGTTGTTTAAATTTCCTTTTAGGATATATTTTTTCGGTTAAATTGCTATAATGGAAACATATATTTAACGAATATTAATTATAAAAAAAAATATACACCGTGTCCAAGATAAGGATGCCCACTATGGGGATCTCGGAAACGGTAAGAGATGGAAGGTCGGTTAAATGGAACAAAAGTTACGCATTTGAGAGGATGTATTTATGGTCTTTGTAGAACTCGAATATCTTTTAGTTTTTGAGATATTTGAAAAAAATTGAATTTTCTGATTTTCGTTTTTATTTTTTTCTGACCTTATTTGAAGAGCTATCAAGAACATTTTCATTGCCACTTTTCTAGCTCTACTTAATGCTGTTATTCAATTTTTGATACAACGTTTCGTTTGTTAGCAACCATCATCAACTTTATTTTTTTAAATACACGAAAAAATTATTTTTGCCATATTTAAATTCTCTCCTTGATTCTGAATTCAACGATATATCACACTTTATATTTTTGATACGTTTCGGATGAGAAAATTCATATTCAATGTAAAACATCGAAAACGTACAGTTAAAACTAATACTAGAAACATTAGAAAACCGTAAAATTATTATAAAATTATGTTTTGTAATTTTAAATGATAGACAAATAAAAAACAAATTTATTTTAAAGGTTAATAAACTCACAAAAGATGTTCAAAAGATTCCCGTTATTCTCTAAACATAAATAGCATCTTCTAACTGTAGCATCTAAAACATTCTTCAGCATTTGAGGAGTAATACTAGCAAACGCTTCGAGAACTAATCTTTGTAAAATTTCTTCGTTTTCAATATCGTTTCCATAAATGTAATTTTTAATGTATCCCCAAAGAAAAAAAATCCAAAGGTGTTATATCTGGAGAACGGGCTGGCCACAGTACATTTGCATGAGTGCCAATACATCTTTCTGGAAATCTAACTGACAGGTATTCTCTGACAACTCTGGAATTATGTGCTGGTGCACCGTCCTGCATAAACCAACAACCTTCAACTTCTTGGAAAGGCAAATCATTCAAAGCTATCTCTAATTCATTTTGGAGTAAAATTTGGTAACGTTCAGAATTTAAGGACTCGTGGTAAATGAAAGGACCTATAATTCGAGTACCGAATATATCAGCCCACATATTAAATCCGAAACGGTGTTGGTGTTTGGCCGTTTTGTACAGACGTGGATTTACTCTTGCCCAATAATGAGCATTTCTACGATTAAAAATTCCATTATTATTAACCATACTTTCATCGGACCATATTATTTTATTCGGAAAATATTCATTGTCTTGAGATTGACGTGTATACCATTCGCAAAATATTCTACGTCTTTCTGGGTCACCTGGTCAAAGTCCTTGGCAAATTCTAAATTTATATGGATGTACTTTCTCCTTCTTTAGAACATAATGAGCTGCGGAATGGCTATGCCAGTTGCCTCTTCAATTTTCCTAGTAGAAACCTCTGGATTTTCCATTACAGCTAATAAAACAGTATTGGCTTTTTCTTCATTGCAAGGTTTTTGGAGATTTTACAGGTTTTTGAACCACCAATTCTTTTAGATTAACTGCTAATGTGCGAAAAGTTCTTTTGTGAGGTTGACGCCTTTCTGGATATTTGTTTAATGCCTAAAAATTGTTACTCGCAGGACGTTGTGCTCACTTATACTTTTCATTTCTATTTGGTGCAAAATTATCTTTTGGTGAAAGAAATTAAACATTGTTACTAAAAAATATTATTTTGAAAATTAAAAATTTTGGTACATAAAATGGAACAAACATTAACGAAAATCTACACGGCATGCAAAAATGTTTGGATAATCAAAGCTAAACTAACCTAATTTATTAACTTTTAAATTTAAAAAAACAAAAAAGAAATAAGAAATATAAATAAATCTTATACAGACAAACTTATATTTAGTAGTCTGATTTTAATATTGAAAAGTAATAGTATGCTTTACAAATTGCTTTAGGCATTAGCACATTTCGAACTGGTGTTGCAGTTTTTCTAGGGCAAAGAACATTTCGATCTAGTTTAAGGTTCTAAATATCTGGTTGTCTGCAAAGGATATTATTTAATTTGTGTTTAGAAGATATGGCAATGTTTGTTTAACGTCGCATCATGTGAGGTTTTAATGTTCTGAAACATTTAAGATATAGTCGCCTTAACTTTTGCATCTAGACTGTTGGATCTAAATAGACAAAAGTTTATACTGGATATGAACATGCAAAAATACTGTCATAGGCCACCAATATTCTGGATAGGAATAAATGCTTTTTAGCTGATCTACTGTATCGACTCCTGTTTTATTTCTGTTATAATCAGTTATCACCTCTGGTTTAAATGCATCACCTTATTCCGGATCAATTGTATCGTTTTAATGAAATATAGATAACAGCATGAAATTTTTATGTACCTTCGGTACATAGGATACTAACATGCAATCTCTTCCAAAAGCAAACATACTGCTACATACCTTTCTCTCTTTACTTGCAACGAAGATTTGCGGAATTTCACGCTTGTTTTTGCGTACCGTTCCAACCAAAGTTAACCTTCTATTTTTTAGGAGGTCTAGAGCTAAAGGAACTGACGTAAACCAGTTATCACACGTTATATTTCTCCCAGAGTTTGCTATTGGCTCACACAAACGATTTACTACACTGGCTGGGCTGTCAATCATAAATGGATCATATGGTTGTTTACCAGCGTAAATTTCCATTTTTACTGTGTAAAATAATCTGCCAATGCAAAAATCTTAATTCCGTATTTGTTGGTCTTGCTTGGTATGTATTGCCGAAAGCTACAACGTCCACGGAACCCTTCCAACATTTCGTCAATCGTGCAGTTTTCGCCAGTGTAACAAGCTGACATCTTTCAAACTTTCCAAATATGTTTTATCGGGAAGTTTGTCGAATTTTTTCAACTTAGAAAATATCGTCAAAACGTAACGAACAAGTAATAAGTAAAAGCGATTTTTGACATACCAGCTAAAAATTCAGGAGCTGTATAGGCCCATAGGTCATTCAGATTTTAGAATGTCATGTAAATATACCAAAACAGCTTTAATTTTCAGCATCTGTATTCACAGCATTTGGCGAAAAATTCCACGGATACTAGATAAATAAATATTTATACATCGGACAATTTCTTTAATTTGGTCCGTTATAAAAAGTTCCACGTTTAAACGGCGTCCGGCACTTTGCTTCAGGTTTTTTCCAATGCGTTATTATATTATGGTCTAGCACGACTAGTTTTAGCTTTTCTGTGAACTTTCCAAATTGTTTTCCTGTCTTTACTTTTATAATTTGGGCCATCCTCAGAAACTCGTAGAAGCAAAACCATCCGAATCGTCCGCAGATAACTCAGAGTTTATAAAGTCCAAATCGTTTTGGACAAGTCTTACCTAATTCCAGTTTTTTTTAACTTCATGTTCTTTATCAAGTAGCTCTTCTTGTTCCAGCTCTTCAAATATTTTTAAAAGTATTGCTTCTTTTAGGATCCATTTTTAACTACCTAGAAAACAGTATAAACAAAACATTACTCCATAAAACACAAAACATAACTACTTTGTACTTACCAAATTATACGATAAAATGACTAACGCGATACTGCAGGTGAACAATTCCCAGTTTCCGACAACGCACTAAGACCTCTTCAGTAGAACTGAATGCGTTACAACGACAAAATTACAGTACAATTTTACCTAACAGTACTGTATTAGCTTCGATTAGTAAGAGTCTTATTGCAGTGACGAAAAACAAAATGAGCGCGCTCATGCGGGTAACGCAGGCTTAAATACATTATTTGTTGAACAATTACGTTGACACAAATGACACGAGGCAACCCCTTTCGGCTTCCGGCGAAGTAGAAATACAGGAAGGCAGAAGGATATGCCCGGCGGAAAACAGCGACCGAAATGGCGGCACAGCCGGTATTTTCATTGCCGGTTGCCCGCGGCAGATAGCAGGCATTGTATTAATAGAGTGAACAACGTGGCAAACAGCCGGATGTGCCAGTTGTCAGCCGTATTAAACCTGCGGTGTGTTTTGTTTCTTTGCGCAGTGTCTGAGTAGTTGATTTTTTTTTATTATTATCAGTCAGTTTGTGTTCTCTTTTGTCATGAGTGTTGATATAGATATGGATTTACTGATGTTTAGTAATGAAAACCTGAAATCTGGGATAGATCTGTAATATACAAGGATAAAAACAAAACCAGGGACAGTTGGAGACAAATTTGCCGCGCTCAATCCTGCCTTTGAGGAAATGGAAGAAAGAAAGAAAAAACTATGGTAAGTATAATCATATCATTATAATCATTTATTTGTAAATATTCCCTGTATTTAAAATATTCTGTAGAGGATAGTAGGTAAAAGATAATAAGGTTATATACAATTCATATACAATGTATTTAATTGTAAGAAGTAATGAACATTAACGGACAACTTATTAGCACTGAACATGATTTACAAATCCTAGAGATTGCATGAGCAGAGCTAATGTCAGTCAAAAAGTAATCTGCTAGAACATTTTAATTGTGTTTACTTGTTTGTTCAAGTCGTGTTTGGTTCAGATCCCGTGGCATATCGAAATCTTTAAAACAATTCCAGTGTGTCCTCAAGTTCCAACCAGCATTCAAATTATGAAGTACCACGCATGTTTAACAGCCGAAACACAGAACTGTGGTTTTAAGTTGAGTGGGATGGAAAATTGCCATTTATTTGACAGGATACCAAACGCACATTTTTACATAACGTCTAGCACGGCTGAGTCTGTAGTTAAAAATTCTTGACAGTCAACTGCTTTCCTCCAAAAGGTTTTTGTACGTGCATATTAAAAAAGCTTAATCGCTAATTAAAAAATATGGAACATTAGGTTCCATTGCACCATACAAAGGTTTTAGAAGGCAGCAGAAGGTTATTGTCTTCAATGTTGCCACAAGAAGACAGATTGAAAACTGTAGGATCGCACTACCCCATACGCACCAATATCCACATATAGGAACTTGTAATTAGAGTCAGCAACTGCCATAAGGATGACGGAAAAATAACTTTATAATTAAAATACATCGATCCACTTAGTTCAGGTTTCACAATTCGAATGTGTTTCCCATCTACAGCCTAATGCAATGAGGAAAGTTCGCTTTGTTTCAAATCCTTCTGCAACGGCCTCACAGGATTCTGTAGTCATTTTGGTATACATTCTTAAGGCATGACCATATAGCATTATAAGTACGCTTTACAACTTAGCTATTGTAGATCGTCCTAACGGTATGCATAATGAGATCAGTAAATGTACCCTGAGGTATCTGAAACAGTAAACACAGTTTTTAGAAAGCAATACTAATAGCAAACTAGGAATTTTAGTGGAATTGGGAAAATACTTACCTTACTCTAAATACATTGTCCTTATTGTTATAAATAACATAGTAGCAAAAAATGTCTTCTTAAACTATTGATTTTTGAGTATCAATGCTACTTCATTTGTTTTAGGAACCTTGTAGTGAGGAGATCAATACAAGAGACAGTTATATGAAATGGAAAACAAGGAAAAGCAAGTAAAAATCTGGCGCCGGAGCTTCAAAGTTGAGAAAGTATGTTTATCATGACGCACTCAGCTTTTGGACAAGGTAAGAACTCACGCCGAAACTACTTGAGTCTGAAGCCTGCCGGTGATCATGAAGGCAAAGCATCGCAGAAGAAAAGTTGATGATCCATCTACAGAAGCAGGACACGACAAGTGGGTAACCAGAGCCAACTGTTATACTAGAAATTACCAACACAACACAAAGGAACGTACAAAACCGAGGAAAAACGAAAATTGATGATTTTGAACTGAAGATGATGAAGTTAATCGAAACGCCAGAACCAACCAAACAGACATCTAATGTTTTTAAGGGAATTTTGTCCCTGTCCGAATTCAGCGAAGCTCAAACTATCGACTTCAAATGGGCGTGCTACAATTAGTAAAAAATATTAAAACCCAGTCATCAATCAACATCATCAGGAGCGTTCAGGCAGTGGACTCAATTTCCGCCTGTAGGGAATTACGTACAATTACAAAATGCCTTTGGATATTATAACATCTCAAGCTATAACAGATCAACAGCTCGTCATCAAGTTTGCTAACAATGAAACGCAGGGAATCTGGGAGCGAACACAGTGCTCTGAGTCTTCGAAGAGAACTATTTGTATTCGCCAATTCTGATGTCGGGTTTTAGTTTATTTATATTATTCACTTTGCTTTGTCTGTCATGTTTTTACCTGTTATTAGTTTTACTCGCGTATTCTTACCCTACTATGTTTATTGTTATTTGTTTGTACGTAACTTGATAACTTTGCATTTTATTAAATTATTATTTAAAAGTCATGTTCTTTATTTAAAACCTATTAAAAGCATTCATTATAAATTTTGTAAAGGTATACTGTATCAGAAATTTCTAAGTCCATCTTAATTACAAAAATTTCATAATATGAATTCAAAAATAAAGTTTTAGTCAAGAGAAAACATAAGAACTTACCTTAAAGTTACTGCTAGCATCTCTTGTGATGAATACAGTTTCTATATTAGTGTCTTGTCCCTATTTTAACCTATCTTGAAGAAAAGCTCGTCGAATGTAGTCACGGACATACGAAAATAATTAAAAACTTATTTGGGTCATTCCTGAGCTGGAAATAAGAATAAAATGCTCCATGAAGCTGTCTTTGTTCTAGAATGATGAACCCAAATTCCGGTGTTTTCTTTCTCCTGTGGTAGCAAACATAGCACGGTTAATTTTTCGGTGGTGACAGTATTCACGACTGATTCTCCAAGTTCATTGCACCCCGAAGTTTTAGTGTTCTGGTATTCAACTTTGCGGACCGGGCTTTTCGACTGCCGGCCGTGCCTGTTTGTTTCGCCGGCTCGTGTGTTGCACTAACACGTCAGTCTGTCGAATTTTTCATTATTTGAAAAATGTACTCCTACCATATTGTTTTTAGGTAAACACAAAATGTAATTAACTCAAAGGCCACCAAACAAACGTAATACGGACAACAATCAATTATGACAGGTAGGTAAACAAAATGCAAAGCCAACTTATTTTTATCAAATGCATCAGTACGACGGAAGATGTATTTTAACTGTTTAATTAATAGTATTTTCACTAAATACATACTTTTGAATTATTTTATTCGCAACAGGCAATAGAAAATGAGAAAACATTATTTTATAATAATTTTAGTTTTCTAATGTTTCTAGTATTTGTTTTAAGTGTACGTTTTCGATGTTTTACATTGAATATGAATTTTCTCATCCGAAACGTATCAAAAATAAAAGTGTGATATATCGTTGAATTCAGAATCAAGGAGAGAATTTAAATATGACAAAAATAATTTTTCGTGTATTTAAAAAAATAAAGTTGAAGATGGTTGCTAACAAACGAAACGTTGTACCAAAAATTGAATAACAGCATTAAGTAGAGCTAGAAAAGTGGCAATGAAAATGTGCTCTTCTTTTCTTGATAGCTCTTCAAATAAGGTCAGAAAAAATTAAAAACTAAAATCAGAAAATTCAATTTTTTTCAAAAATCTCAAAAACTAAAAGAGATATTCGAGTTCTACAAAGACCATAAATACATCCTCCCAAATGTGTAACTTTTGTTCCATTTAACCGACCTTCCATCTCTTACCGTTTCCGAGATTCCCATAGTGGGCATCCTTATCTTGGACACGGTGTATATTATTATGCAAAGTTCACAATATAAATATAGGATTTATTTGTTTATGCAATTTTGTTTATCATTTATGGATAAAAATTTGTTTATTATGGATGTTTTGATTAATATAACATGTATTTTAAAAAGAATGAGGTTATTATTAATAATTATTAATCATAATTATACGAGTGTGATACTGTAATTAAATGTGAAGATAAATAACTCAGACTTTTATAAATTCTGGACAAAAGGTTTTATTTACAGGAATAAAATTAAGATATGTTTAATAGAAACCATTATAAATTTTAATTGAAATATCAGTACTGGACATACAGGGTTGATTGGAAAAGTAATTGGAAAGTAATTAAGTTGCGTTGTACGTATTTATGAATACTTACAACGAATAATTAGATGCTTCACCACGTGCTCTAAGATGATACGTAAATGTATGACGTAAGGACAATGGCTGGTTTAACCTGTCATGTAAGATGTGATGTTTGATGGGGAGAAAGCAGTTCGGCGTAAAAACTAAGAGTAAGAATAAATCTGGAAATTAGTCTGATCTGTCTGCTGTTGGTGGCAGCTGGTGAGCTTATAGGAAGCAGTTATCGGAACGAGGTGGGTATAAGAGAAGGTAGAGATAATCAGGAAAAGTGTGATTGTACGTCAAACGCTGCTGACGCGCGTCTTAGGCTAGCTGGATACTGCAAATTGTCTGTTGGTAGTTAATTGTACTTTCTGGATCATTACAAGTTCTATCTGTTTGGAACAAACATGCAACAATCGTATGCCTGTCTAGAGGGGCGGGTGGGGGGCAAAATCTCTGGCCGGCACAAAATAAAATAAAATCCTTATTTTTAGAGTACACTCCGTAATATTATTTACTTATTAATTGTAAGTCGGTGTTTATTCCAAAATAGTGTAAATTTTCTGTTAGTACTTGTTGCAAAAACATCTATAATGGGTTTTAGTCTGACTTTACTGTGTACGGTATATAGGCTACAGCATTCCCCATCATCAAAATCAATCCTTTTATATCACACAGCTTATATGTTAATACCGCGCCCAAGGTGGCCTTACCTGCTAGCTTTTCTCATCGGTTGTCAACCCGGGGGTCCTCTCAAACTGCAGTTTTATGTGAAATAATATATTTATTTATTTAACAATTTAAGTAACACAATACGAAGATGAATAAGCTCTGCAGGTTATTAGTGTTTAGTTAATCCTCTTAAACCCACCAAATTCAATATACAATAGTACTTACAGAAAACTCCATTCCTTAAATACCAAACAATCTAAACTTTCTCTTAATTGCATTGTGATTTTAATATATAATTCATCATCGCTTAAATACAGGGTGTCTGAGCGAGACCGTTCATTAGAAGTTCATAAAGTTGTGCCCAAATAAAACTTTATATATATATATATATATATATATATATATATATATATATATATATATATATATATATATATATATATATATATATATATATATATATATATATATAGGGTGATTTTGTTGATGCTTTTTTTAAACTGTGTACAGAACTAATTAAAATAAACAACTTTTTCAAATAACATTTTTCGTTTTGCTTTAATTGTTGCTGCTGCCTGTTCTATGCGCCCAATTACTTATTCCCGCGTGTTTACCGGTGTTTATAGCCTCACCACGCATATTCGGGTTGTTATGGAACTGTAAACAATCTCTGTGATAAGACGGCTGTTAATTTGGTTTTGTTTCTGTTTACACTTTTTATGTCAAGCAGAAATGTGTCAATTTGTTGTCAGTTAATCGAGTGTTAGATTTCAGTCAGTTTGTGATTATTGAAAAATAAAGAATGGCTCATGTGTATGAAAATAATGAACTCGTGGACATGCTGTTGATTTATGGAGAGTGCCGTGAAAATGCGGCTGCAGCCGCAGGGCTGTATGCAGAACGCTTTCCATTAAGAGTGCATCCGACATCCCGTAGTTTTATAAATCTCGCTCAGAGAGCAAGGGATACTAGTTATTTAAGAGAACATCGTGGAGGGCATGTAGGAAGACCGAGACAACCTGTGAATATGCAGAATGAAGAACAAATTTGGAATATTGTTGAGGAAGATCCATCGATAAGTACTAGAGCACGTGAGGTCGGTGTAAGTCAAACAAAGGTGTGGAAAACATTGCGAGAAAATCAGTTGTACCCATTTCACGTTCAACGTGTACACGCACTACTTCCTCAAGACCATCCCCGTAGAGTTGAGTTCTGTGCATGGCTTTTACAAAACAATGCAGATCAGTTGAATTTTACAAGAAAAATTGTGTGCGTGGGCGAGGCAATATTCACCAGAAATGGAATCAACAATTTCCGCAATACTCATGTTTGGTCATTTGAAAATCTCCATGCTATACGGATATCAAGTTTTCAAGAAAGCTTTTCCGTAAATGTTTGGGCTGGAATTGTAAATGGAATACTCATTGGTCCGCACATCTTGCCAGACCGTTTAACGGGTGAGAATTATCTGAATTTTTTGGAAAATCATCTACCTAATCTGCTGGAGGAATTGCCATTGGATATAAGGCAATACATGTGGCTTCTACAAGACGGAGCACTTCCTCATTTTAGACGAGAAGTGCGGGAGTTCTTGGATTATACTTTTCCAAACAGGTGGATTGGTCGAAATGGGCCAGTTGCGTGGCCACCTCGCTCACCAGACCTTACACCATGCGATTCTTTTCTGTGGGGTTACATGAAAGCGTAAGTTTTTAAAACACCGGTAAACACGCGGGAAGAATTAATTGGGCGCATAGAAGAGGCAGCAGCAATTAAAACAAAACGAATTTCGTTATTACGCGCTATCACCGAACAGTGGTTACATCGCGCACAGCGTTGTGTAGAACAGAATGGTGACAACATTGAACATGTCATTTGAAATAGAACTTGACTGCTTATTCCTTTAAAACGAAATATCTCTTTTATTTTTGAGTTAATTAAAAAATGTTATTTGAAAAAGTTGTTTATTTTAATTAGTTCTATACACAGTTAAAAAAAAAGCATCAACTTAAAATCACCTGTATATATATATATATATATATATATATATATATATATATATATATATATATATATGCATTTTTGGATGGGAACCATAATTTTGCATTTTTTTTATTGAAGCTGTACCATGTCCATCTATTACGGTTTTTGAGATAAAAATTATTTTCCGAAATCTTGACGGTTGACGTTTACAAAGTGAACTGAGATAAAAAGTTGAAATCCAATTACGTTTGTAGCAATGGATACGATAAATAATTTTTCAAATGTCAAGTATTTAATGTTTGTAACTTAGTACTTATCTCTTAAAGGCCTTAATATTATTGCTAAAATAATGTTTATACAAATGAAGAAGTTCTTAATTTATTTTTATACACGGAAAATGCTACAGGATGTTTAATACAACTTGCACAATATTTAATGAAAACTACTCACATTTACTTCAAATGACAAAAAATGGATGTAAAAAACTACAAACAAATTATAACAAATGTTCGAAATGATAGTCGTTCGCATTCGAGCATGATGTTCAGCGTGAAGAAACACGCTCCAGTACTGCTGTTAGTACTTCTTGAGGAGAGATATCAAAATACTGCTCGCACGCGTGCCTCTAAATCCTCCCTCGTATTCACCGGTGTCTGGCAGACCTGATGTTTGATATATCCCAAAGGTGTTAGATCTGGAGATCTTGCTGGCCAGTTCCAAGGTCCTAACCGCCTTATCCTCCTGTCTTCCAACATTAAGGTGAGTTCTTGGGATACTTCCTGGGTGGGATGAGCTGGTGTTCCATCCAAATGGTGCCAACAACCTCTTCTCAAGTTCAAAGGCAGGATGTTAAGAAAATCTACTACCACCGTCCGAAATAAATTGAAGTAACGCACCGCCGTTAACACGCCGTCATAAATGACGTAAGAGAACCTGTCATCCATCATAAGGCAAAAGACATTGAAACTAAACCTGGACTGATAGTTTCTTTCTCGGATCTCATGCGGATCGACTTCGAAGATATAGCATCTCATGTCGTTGGGGTCTTGAGGATGAAGGTCCTGTACTAACGAGGATTAGTAGTCATGGAACTGATGCTTCTTTAAAATCCTCTGTATTGAACACTTACTAATTCCCAGATCTTCTTCGGCAGCACGAACTAAGGCGTTGGAATTGGCCTCGAAATAAGCCAAGGTATTCAACTCTCCCTTTCATCATCAACTACCGTTTTTGGTCCATTTAACACTTGACCAATTCGTCCAAAGCACACAAAATTTGTGCCTTTTCTTCTACATTTACCTTTTGTCGTCGGAGGTAAATGTGGATTGTTTTAGTTTAGAATCTTGTCGTATTTTCCATGTATAAAAAATAAATTAAGAATTTCATGATTTGTATAAATATTATTTTCATTATTGTTATCCATTTTCACTCTTTTTAGCAGTAATATGAAGGCACTTAAAACTAAATCACAAACATTAAAAATTTGACATTTGAAAAATTATTTCTCATATCCATAGAAACCATTCATATCATTCTCGAAATAATGGTTAAGAAATTAAAATTTTCCGTTTTTTGGAATAACTTTAGAACAGTTTGATTTAGGGATGTGATGTCACTTTGTAGCAAATCTTATCGCCAATTCGATTACGTAACAAAAAATAGAGTATTCCATTTAAAAAAAATTATTTTTTACATTTTTAACTCTGACTGAAACGTATAAATTTTTAAGCATTATTCTCAGGCAAAGATTTTTATTTTAAAAGATGCTTACGATAAAGGCATCTTGAAACTACAAACGTAATTAGTCCATTTTGTAAACGTCAACCAGCTGTCAAGATTTCGGAAAATAATTTTTATCTCAAAAACCATAATAAAACGCAATCAATTACACCTGATTCTAAATTTTCAAGTTTTTATTTTGGCCACAACCCCATAAACTTCTAATGAACGGTAACGTTGAGACACCATGTATGTACAAAAAACCTCATAAATATGCACAAAAAAGCACAATGAACCTTAAATAAGCACGTTTTACAAAATAACGGTTAAATACGCTTAAGCATTTATAAGCATTAGCTTAAAAATCCGCCTACTCATACAATGTCACTTTTATTTGTTCCATTTTAATAAGCAAAGAAGTTACTATTATATACCACTGTAAGAATAAAATATTACATACAAACTGGTATTAAAAGTAAAATCGGTATGTAATGCAGCAATATCCTAGGTTTAGGGGAAGATTGGTTTATAACTTCTGGTTTTGTGTACGAGACTTAAGACGCGGCTCTTTCTCCATATAGAACTGGCAACGTTGGCCATAAGGTTTAACATTGGCTATCTTTTGTGTATTGTAAAGTCAGGCTGAAATCAACTATAGGTATCACATTTCCACATAGAGTAGTCATGATATTAATTTAAACATTAAGTTAAATATGGCGTATCCCATCTTAAATATCCCTTAAAGGCCTTGCGTTTACGTCTTATTCATTACGAACAATCAAGTGTTGATGCGGCGCGGCACTTGCATGGTCAAGATAAAGCTAGGATAAATTTGGGATAAATCATAGCCGCCTCTACTGCGGCTATGGAGTTAATTATACACAGTAAACGTAAGTTCTCAAATATGTTTGTTCAAATTTTGTTACTGATAGACAATACATTTGTTACATGTACAGAAAAGGTTGTACAACATAAATAATTTATAAATTTGGAAACATTGTTGAACCGATGCCAAACTGATTAGATTCAATTAACATTAAATTATATTATAATAGTATAAATACATAATTTAATACGCTTAATAAGTCCATTGTAATTAAAATTCTTAATTGAGAGAAGTACAATTATTTATGTGTATGTAATCAATCTTACAATGGTCAGTGTATAACTTTATTTTAAGATAATATTTTATAACTACTTTTAGAAATATAAAATATTTTTTTTGTAATAAACTACTTTATAATAAAAACATGTGCGTGTGGGTGCGTTCGTGTGCGCGCGTTTGTGTGTGCGTGCTCAGACGCGTGAGAGAGAGAGAGAGAGAGCACGTGTGTATATGCGTGGATCTGTGTGTAGATGTGGATTTGGTTCTAGATGGGGGTGTAGGTGCGCACGCGTGTGAGAGTGCGTGTACGTGTGGCATCGATGTGCGGCTGTGTGTGTGTGTGTGTGTATGTGTGGGTGTGTGCGTTTGCCTGTGCGTATGCATGTGCGCGTGCGTATTTGTGTGTGTGCATGCGCATGCGTATGTCTGTGTGGTTGTATTTTAGATTGAAATTTCGTATTTAAGCTTGATTTATTTTTTCCTGGAGCGGATTAGATTTTGGGACAAATCCAGTAGCGGTGTTTTTGGTTTTTATAAAATATTTCTGAAACAGCTGCATAATCCAAATTAAAATACCCACATATAAATCTTACATTATAAATGTTCTACACAATTTTATTATGCGATACGTAATTTGACTGTAAACAATTACTAATGTGGAATTTAAGTGTTCAAGTTTATTTCAATTTCTGAATAACGATCAACTATGTAGGAAAATGGGTAAACGTAATTTTACATAACTTTTCTTCATAAGGTTTCTTAGTATGAAGCCAAATAAGCCTTAAAAATTAATGAAATAAGATTGAAAATCGTTAAACTGTATTATCAATACTTTTATAGAAGCGGACGTCTTAAGAATTTCTCTTAAGTTAGCATCTATATGTCTGTTAACCTCTATCTGACTCTTTATTACGAATTTATTACAGAACAGGTTACAGCATTGTACTAAAAAATGTATTATTTTATTTCTTGTAATTTCAACTTTGTAGGTTGTAAGGTCGTGTGTTGTACACCAGATATTTCTATAATTATTTCGGTATCGTTTTACATTTGTGGTGTTATGTGAGCTAGCGCAGTTTTGCATGTAAGTAAATCTTGGTTTTCGATTCCATACGTTTTCCTAATGTTTTCGTCAAAATTATTGTTTGCAATACCCTATACTATTTCTGGGGGATTAAAATGACAGTGATATGGGGGCAAACGTAGTATTTCATGTCTACGTCAGTTAACAATATTATTTATAGTATACACACCTTTCTGTTTGTATCGACTGAAAAGTATTGAGACTTTCTGGTGGATATTCCGCAAGGTGTCTGTCTGTGTAGATATTTCCCCACCTTTTCTTATCTGGAAGGTGTGCGCCTGTTTAGTCTAGCATCCGTCTAATTAACCGAAGGGTGTACGCCCGTTTGATTAATTAATCCTTTCCTAATTCAAGAGTACCTAACATACATACGACCGGGGACTGGGAACGTAGCGAAACCTGCAGACAATTAATCGCATAATAATCTCCATCATTTTTCGTTTCCGCCAGATTATCATGTTAAAACCGTTATCAGTCCTGTCTACTAATAATTAATACTTAATAAAGTGTTACAACCCACTTTCTGAAAGAATACATAAATTTTTTAAAAATTAAGCCAAATTTCTATAAAGTAAGAGAGTCCCGTTTTGTATAATTTTCCATGAAGCAATAAGGTAAATCGCGTCTAAAATAAAATAAACTCTTGTATTACACATATGAAATTATCATATTTCGTAAAAGTGGTGAAAAACCACGAACTGCGTTTAATACATTCATCCATTCTCGAGTTTGCGATCCGGCTATTTCGCGTCCTATCTTTTGCATAATTAAAAGTAATTATAGCAAAACCCCGAAATTACAAATTGATAAATAAATAAAAGCGATACCTCTAATTCATTTTAAAACAGAAATCGATAAAGCACCTGTTGACCTACATACAAAGCCATTGCCCTCACAAAGTACGTTATGAGTTCTATTGTTCGTTTCTAAGAATAGATTTATATAAATACCCTTCACATATACAAGCGTCAACCGATTTGATCATTTAAAATTAAATTTAACGTAAACATAATGTATTGATTTCTTTCGAGTTCAATTTTTAATTGATTTGCGTACATATTTGAATTACCAAAAATTATATAAAGAGAATTAGGAACAATTATTAACATAGAGTACCTTCCTAACCTGCTGTACTGTTAATGATCCGATCCTCAGATATAAACCCTTTACCAGGAGATCCTCCACCGCCTACAACCGATTCCCGGTCATCCTGATCAGGATTATCTGGACAAACCCGTCTTTTTTATACAAGTTCTGTTTATTGGTGTTGTATTATTAGATTTTGGTGAAATAGAAATAGGTCTAAGTAATATATCTAGAATTGTATTTTATAGGAATAAAAAGTGTATTTGTTACGATCTAGAACTTGTCATGAATCCTGCGAACCTCTCCCAATCTCCGACCGAAGCTAATGCCGAGCACAGCAAATAGATAATTAAACAATAAAAGTACCGCTTTTTTATAAACAAGGAAGGCTGGTTACATTATTATTCAGATAATACTCTCCAGAAGACCAGAAGCATTTATTAATGACGGTGAATCCAATATTTGTTGAGTATGATACAAATCTGAAGGCAATACCACATCTGTCGTTTGAACTTAACAATACAAAAAGTTCAGTATTTTCGCAGGAATTTATGCAGCTGTAACGAAACTAAAATTCTGTTACAGTTATCAATGCTTAGTTGGAAATAATTATGCCCTACTTATCGTCACCGCTATAAATACTTGAAGACTGCTGGTAAACCAACGCCTTCACTAATGCTACTCGGTCCGCTTTTTACCGTGCCATCTTCCGCGAAGAGGAACTTAGGTTTCTAGATTACCGCCCACCTAGATTGGCGCCCGAGCAATGCTATTTTACGGTAACCGTCGCTCTGAAATATACCACCCTGCCCATATCAAAAAGTTTTTCTAAGAACTAGCCGTCCAGCGAATGTAAAAGCGTTATCCACCGTCATCAGTATCTCTAAAGTAACAATCATTCCGAGGTTCGTTGCCATTTTGTTTACAAGAAATTTGTAAAGATTAAGGTAAAATTGTCGTTTTGTAATTATTTATTTGGAATTTAAAGTACATTCTATATATTCAAAAAGCAACTTAGATTTCCTTGGGATTTCAATTAACAGAGAATTGTTGGTTAAACCTGAATTTTAAATTTTACAGAAGTGTTAGTTGTTTGTACGACATAAAGTATTTTCCGTTTATATAGCTGTAAGTCAAGGTACCAATCAGAGAGTTTCTTGCGCCTTTTCACATAGCTAGAAGGAAAGTAAGGGCATTGTATCAAACTAAATGCAGTTTGTTTATCATTTTGCAGTTTATTATTCAAATTTTGATTCAACATACATTTAAAATTTGTTAGTTGGCGCTTAACATACTTATTTAATTAAGATTCATTTCAATTCATAGTTAATGAACCTTAAGGATAACATTTTGGTGCTGGTTTGTTAAATGATACGATTTGTTAAAACCAATCATAATTACGATATTCACATTCATAAAGAAAGTAAGATATTGTTTCTATTTATATCCAGCATTCGTCATCATACGTCCAATAAACACATCTAAAGGTTTCATTTTCATTAATATATATATATATATATATATATATATATATATATATATATATATATATAAACATACAGAAGAAAAATTTAGGGGGTAGCAGCCAAGGTTGTGGGGCTATTTTAAAGTCAAGAAAAGATCCTTTGTTCAAAGGGAAGGTTTCGGTAAATTTATTACCTTTGTCAACCAATCTACAAGAAGTTATGCGTTAATTATACATATAAATTAAAATAGTAACTTATGATCGTGGATACAGTTAAAAACTTTTAAGCAGCATTGAAAGAAGATATTTCAATTTAAATTTGAATTATTCGTCAAAATCAATTTTTGAACTTTGACAAAAAAAATCATTATGATAGTTATAAGAAAAACAAAGAAAATGTTTTGAAACCAATGTATAATAATGTATAATAATCTGGCATTTAGGTAACTTGGTACCCATAATTGCTCCGTGAAGGTCGTGATTCTTCCTATATGCGTTAGTTTTAGCTAGAATATCGACGTAGATCGTCTCATCCCTCAGCTTATACTTATTCGGCTCTTTCAGTATAAGCAGCTCCTATAGTCCGGGAGTGCATTCATATACCTCAACGTCTATAATTAGATTAGGTCCTTCTCTATCCACAGGAGAATCTCTGATAGCCCATTTATCTAATTCTGCATCATAACGAAGACCGTATGTGTTATCAACTTGTTCTTGGTTCCCGCGGATCAGTAATTCTGCATAGTAGCGAGGTAAAGGATCATATTGCCCTAAGAATGCATCGGCAACGCCTACATCATTGAGTAATCGCGTTAAATTAGCTGGCTCCACCTGCTCTTCCTCCTCCTCTTCAACATGATCTGAACGGGAGGTTTGAACTTGAACGGGACAGGTGTTGACGTTGCGGCAGGTACTTGTTTGAACTCTGATTTCACCGATTCTACTTTAATTTCCGCGTTAGCGATTTGTTTCAGGGGGTCCACTATAGGTTTATATGTAGTTTCCACTAAACGATGTTTCAAGTTCTCCTCTCTTCAATAATTCGAGCTTACGTTTGATTGCATTACGAGTTTGCGTTAACTTCCGCTTAACCACCTTATCTCGAAGATCCATTTCGACTGACTGAATGAGCATTATAAGCAGGTGATATAGCAATCAAATCCGCTTCGGTATCTCCCATAATCAAAGTCTTTTACAATGCATACGAATTCGTATTTAGTCTGCCAGTATTGCGAGCACATTTATTTAAATTGATCGAAGGTCACATCTGTATCTACATGCTCATTGTATACATGCTTCAAATTTATGCAAACCTTATTAATTTACACAACCATATTCACATTATCGCGCAGCAATTGCTTGGGAATCTTCGAATATGTTTAACAGAGATAGAAAAAGTTCACGCCTGAGTATCGCCCTCTACTGAAATAATCGCGAATTATATCTTGATTGAGACAATAGATGTCGTCGAAGATCATTATAGAATTCTTAGCGATCTCTTCCGGCATGGGTACATCTGCCTTGTCGTTGAATGCATTATACTTAATACCCCTTATCGGCTTAAGTACATGATCTAAGTATTTATACTTTGGCTGCTCAAGCAACTTGGATTAAACTTTTAAAATTTTGAAATTTTAAGCCATGCGGTGCGTCCAATGAGCTAACCATCATATTAGTCTTCCCGCGCCCCGAAGATCTGGAAATAATTGCTCTAATTGATGCGGTAAAGAGGCGACCATGCTTTCCCGCAACTTTCGATTTCAGCAAATCGTGACCGTACACAGGTAGTTCTTGAGGCTTCTTCGTAAACTTCTTTTTTTATGATTGTGGACCTGAACAGGCTAGATTTGGCCTATCGTGCTAAAGCACTCAGGAACACTTAGGAGGATGGATAGAGGGATAATGAATTGCCAATAGATGCCTATGAACAGCTACCTTAAATTTTCTCATATCATAAGTGAGAGGAAAGCAGGAACTAGGGAGATCATTCCAGAGTTTAGAAACCGTGTAGAAAAATGTAGATTGCGCCCGTTTGGTACGAGAAGTGGAGATTTGTACTGCATACTGATGATGTGAATGAGCGAACCGAGTGTTTCTCGCAAAGATAGCCTGAGATGGTATCAAAGAATATAATTCAGCAGCACAATAGCCGTTGTAATAACGATAATACAAAGAAAGAACTAAAATAATCCTTCTATGCTCAAGGGACTGTATGTGAGAAGTTAAGGGCGGGTCATTTATAAGCCTAATCGCTCTCTTTTGAATACGATCAACGATATCGAGAGCGTATTGGGGAGCCCTAACCCAGAGGTGACAATTATATTCCAGATGAGTCCAAATTTGGGCCTTATACAGCAGAAGGAGTTGTCGAGAGGTAAAGTACTGCTTAGATCTGTACAAAAAGCCTATTTTACGAGCAGCTGTTAAACTTCATGATTCAGTTGCTGATAGTCTACTGAGTAGTTCACATGCTGTTGGGCAGAGGAGTATTAAACAACTTAATGAACAAATTACCTGTTGAACTGCGTATTCCGGGTTATCGATGTAGCGGACCAAGAACCAAGCTACAGAAACGTTAGGTCGCGGTGATCCCGGTATAGATACTCTAGACGAAGCTTGCAAACAGCACGATACCGCCTATCATAATTCTAACGATATAACGAGTAGTCATCAAACGGGTAGGCTACGTCGAGATCAAGCTTGGAATCGTGTACGCTCGAAGGAATCATGTTCTGGTGAGAAAACAGCAGCCTTTGCTGTAGCGAATGCCATGAAGGTTAAAACCACGTTGGGTATGGGTGCTAAGAAGAAGACAAGAAAGAGGGTATCGTTTAGAGGAGGAGTTTTAGAACCTATTCGAAAATCTGTTAAAGGTCTCCTTAAAGATGGGAATCTTAAGAAACTCATTAATGTCAGTCTATCGGCTCCTAAGAAGGCCGTCAAGATTGCCGGTGGAAAGAAGAAGGTGCAAGTGCCTAGAATCATTCCGATACCTAAAACTGGTGGCTTCCTTCCATTCCTAATACCCCTATTTGCCGGTCTCTCAGCTGCAGGTGCTCTTGCCGGTGGCGCGAGAGGCATAGGTAAGGCTGCCAGCAACGCGTCGGCTACGAAGAAGCAATTAGAGGAGCCTCAACGTCATAACGCAACAATGGAAGCGGTGGCTCTAAGGAGCGGCAGAGGATTTTATTTGAAACCTTATCAGAAGGGATGTATACCTGAAACCGTATCCAAAAAACTCATGAACTTGCCGCGGAGAGCATTAACCGATTCCGATGTAAATAAGTATGCTAAAGATGTGCCATTCTTTAGAGGAGTGTTTATGTGCGATGCCTTGCTCCATAAACCGCATCTTAAATGAATGTTCTATCGTGAACTTTGACGACGATAGAGGAAGATGTACTCAATGGGTTGCTTTCAAGAAACGCGGTGATGAAACCATCTACTACGACAGCCTCCGAGATTTAGCGTCACCGCTTGAAATAATTATATATTTAAGAGGTTGTAAAATTACATATAATTTGATAAGAGGCAGAATTATAATACATTTATATGTGGGCATTTATGTTTAGATTTGCTGTATAATAAAGAGCTAGTAATATTATTTGTAGTCATGTCCCAAACGTTCACATTGACGGGTGTAGGAAACGTGTTCAGCGCAACGTATTTTCCGCTAATCGAACTTAATCCTAATTACCGGTATGGACTAGGATTGCTAGGATTCTACGGTTGCAATTCCATACGAAATATTTATGAGGGTAACAACAAGTTTTACTATATTACGCAAACTGGCGAGAATGAAGGGATTACGATTCCGAGTGGTGTATATGAAATTGTGGAGACCAGTAAGATTTTTATTTAAAATTATATATATATATATATATATATATATATATATATATATATATATATATATATATATATATATATATATTTACCTAAGCATAGCGTCAATAAATAATTTTTTCTAAACAATGCTACAAAGTAATTATCACAGATGAAAAGGTGAATATTCAAGACTAATTATCTGCTGCAGAGTTACCACATTCACGTTATTTATAGCAAATTATTATCAATATTAAAGATACATCAATTACCTCAAATTAATACTAAATTTGAATTATTTTTTTAGCTTCTATTCCTAACTAAGTAATTTTTAGCTAGTATATAAACATTGCAGGTTTAAAGGTGAATGATTTGGCTAATATAATTTAATTTATTCCAGGTATATTGTGATACTGTCATACTAATTATTGATTGCCTCTTTCAATTGATAGATTCTATATTAAGTGTTAATTTTATTATTTTTCCATAGCGGATACTTGATTATAAAAACATATAGCACGTTAGTATTTAAAAGCATAATCGATGCTATTTATTTATTTACCTATATTTCTTATTCACCATCAAATTAATTATTTTTACTGATAAATGGGTTCTTTCCAATATTGATTTTCTATATTAATTAAATTTATATTTTCCAACCGTATACACACACACACCCACGCACGCACGCACGCATGCACGCACGCACGCACGCACGCACGCACGCACGTACACACGCACACACGCACACACGCACACACGCACACACGCACACACGCGCACACGCGCACACGCGCACACACGCATACGCACACACGCGCACACGCGCACACGCACACGCACACACGCACACACGCACACACGCACACACGCACACACGCACACCCGCACACCCGCACACACGCACACCCGCACACCCGCACACCCGCACACCCGCACACCCGCACACCCGCACACCCGCACACCCGCACACCCGCACACGCGCACACCCGCACACGCGCACACGCGCACACGCGCACACGCGCACACGCGCACACGCGCACACGGGCACCGCGCACGCGCACGCGCACGCGCACACGCACGCACACGCACACCCACACGCACACGCTCACGCACACGCATACGCACACGCACACGCACACGCACACGCACACGCACACACACACATATATATATATATATATATATATATATATATATATATATATATACATATTCAGATTACTGCATTACATATATACTAAAGCTCGGTGGCCGAGAGGTGATGCTGTATATTCAGCATGCTAGCTCTCCGTAGTTCGACTCTCGCGACGAACAAACAATTTTTCTCAAGGTTTATATTTCTACGACGCATCGACGTCTCTTCAACAACGAAGACAAGGAATGGCGAAAAACGTAGACGCAGCATGCAGGATGCCCATAGGAAGACGTTGAGGATCTATTCTAAAGTAGCTACACGGGGCTAAAGTACACGTCCGAGATAGCCGACATGTCCCTCATTGATCAACACATGGGTCAGCCCCCTTGATAATCTTTCCACGTCTCTCATTTGTCAACAGATAGGCGAGACCCTTGATAATCTTATCAGGGAAGGAGTCAATACTCTTTACCCATTGGCCCGACGTCACTGGAGACGGGGCCACGCCCTAGTCTCCCAATGGTCAGCCGCCGCCATCTTGTGAAGGGGCCGGGCTCCAAGTGCCGCTCACGTCGCTAATTGGTGTGACGTAATTTCATGGTCCAGGATAAACATAGCCTTACTACTCACCAGTTGATGTACTGACTAGGTTGAACGTACCAGGATATCTGTGGAGGATGGTAGGCAGCTTTCTCACTGACAGAATACTAAGACGTGACACCAAAGAGGGTCCCAGAGAGTACAGGATCAATAGAGGTCCACTACCATGGAACATCCTGTACGATGACCTACTGAAGCTGGTGCTACCAAGAGCAACCACACTCGTGCCCTGGTGATAGTCGCCAAACACCCGAAGGACATACATTCCATTCGCTGTTGGATAACTTCAGTAGGACTGAAGCTGGCAAATCATAAGACAATTAATGAAATAACAGTTAGCAGCTGTCTTCGAGAATATCAAACGTAGAGTAAACTTATGTTTAAAAAATAATGGACATTTTGTAACAAATAAAAAAAATTAGTTAATGTGTTGTTATTGTTACAAAGGTAAATTGCACCACGGTCTAGCTCATTGAGGTACAAACTTATAAAACTTACTGAAATTGAGAACTCGTTCATCAGGTGTGAGGAAAACAGAGATTTTTTTCATAGATGTAATCAGTATTAACATTCGTTCTATTGGGCACCACTCAATTTCTAGGTTTAATAATTAAAATACAACAAAAATTGAGAAAGGTTGTATCTCAAAGCATAATAGGTAATCTGAATAAGCACTAAACAACTGTATTTATATGTATATTTAATAAAGCAAAATGTCTGATTAATATCAGAATAAAATAACTAAAACGATACTTCTTGTACGGCCTTACAATCTTAAAATTACTAAATTAAACACTGTAGATAAGCTTACAATCTATGTTTACTTAAAATTCAAAATGCAATCTATTCAAGATGTATTCAATAATGAAACGTGTATTGACCTATGTCAACAAATTACAGTTGTGATAGGTTATGAACTTAAATGTTTTTATTTCAGGAGCAGGACTCAGCTGTTCCTTTTTTTTAACCGTATCAAAATAACACCAACTGATTTGTTATTTACTTAACTGCACTAAAAGGACTTACTTGTACAAAATAAATATTTTAATCTCGTCTTAAACGAACTGTAGCTTGAGAACTTTCATTTCCAATTCCAAGACAAATATACGATAATGTAAAGGTAATTTCCTTTTGTAATTAACGTACAAATAAACGAAACAGAGACGTATAGGTAAGCACTATAAGTTTCATCTGTCTTCAACATAAAAATTAGATGAACGGTAGCATATGGTAACATTCGATAATTGGCACAAAATGTTGACCCTACAATAATGGAAAGATATAACGAACGCAGATTCGAACGACGAAAGCTGTTAATATAACGACGAACGCAGAATATGTATAACAGCAATGTGATTTATGCAAAACAAAGGTATCTCCATTTATGTTCATAAAGATGACATTGCATTATCTCGCCATTTTAACAAAGTACTCTTCGTGACGTCATACCCACGCTCCTCAATGATACGTAACATTACCAAAATAAAAGCTTTTTCTTATTCCCTATTCTTATTCCGTATTCTTATTCCCTATCAAATATAATATATAGAAAATGTAATTACACGCCTTTACATACCTTATAAAAGGGAAGCAAAACTTAAAAAAGATAACGTCTAAACAGCACGGCATAATAAACGGAAATGCATAACCGTGTTCAATTCACGTTGCGCATAGAACTAAAATTGGATGTCTAAAATATACACAGGAACGTTAGTAATTATGTAGACTGAAGAGAAAATATTGCGATATAAAAATTTAATTATTGAACGAAAAAAGAAATGCTTAAAAATACTAATGTAATGTAAATATACTTATGAATAATAATGCAAATTTCGAAATTTAAATTAAGGTAACGACAGACAAGAATTGGCACGTTACAATTTTCAGCACCTATTATAAGCTTTCGAAGACGGCTGTCTCCGTCATCAGTAAAATTAAAACTAAACTGAAATAAAAACATTTCGTTTACTTATTGGCATTTTTAATAATAACATTAAGATGGAGGTAGTTCAACAATCAAGAAATACAGGTTATGTCATTTAAAATTTTGCTGTATTTATTGTTGATATTTCAGCTGAATTTCCCGCTCAATCAGTAATACCCGTATGTACAACATTGGAGATAGTTGGGATCACTAAATGAGATAAGTAGAGAAGAGCTTTTTTGATGTAAGTGGACCACTTCAATCAATCTGGATCACCCTGTACAATTTTATAAAGGGATGAATTTGTAAGTGGTACAGGAATTACAACGTCCGACAATGCTGCCTTTAGCGCATATTGAGACGCATCCAATTTATTGTTGACAATTTTGTAAAATTTTTGATTTGATTAAATTAATTTTGCAATGTCAAAACGAAAATTTACGGAATCTACCTCACGTGGAAAAAAAATTAAAGGCAATGATAATAAAAAGTATTCATTAGATTCTGATGAAGAAGAAGATATTGAAGAAAATATTTTGGACGAGAATGACATTGAAGGTTAGTTTTGGTTTTAAATGTAACTATTTATTTCAAAATTTAATGTTAGGAGAAGAAGAAGGTACATCTGCGAATATTGGAGATGAACGGTTTACTGCCTTCAATATGCAAGAAGAAATGGAAGAAGGTCATTTCGACCGTGATGGGCATTTCATATGGAAAAATGAGAAAGAAGTTAGAGACAACTGGTTAGACAATATTGATTGGCAGAAAATAAAGACAAATAGTAAGATTGATTCCGATAAGGGTCTTGGAGAGGAGAGTGATGATTCTGATTTTGAACCATTTCAAGAAGTACAAGTTTACAAAGATATTATTTTTTATATGGAGCCAAAAGAAACGATCAATAAAGCTATAAGACGTTGGGGAGGTATGAATAGCGACCAGCCTTACTTTTATTACCAATACTTACTTTTAGCAAAAAATAAAAATTTGTCAAGTTTAGAGAGATTAAAACGTAAGAAAAAGGGCATTTTAGACTCTAACGTTGAAGTGACAAAATTAACTGAATTGGCTGATAAAATTTTAAGTGAAACAGGAAATATGGATGTTTATCAAGAAACGTACGAAATGATCAAACTTAAGGTACTTTTGTTAAATAAAGATAAAAACTATTAACGTCATTTTATAGATAGAAAATTATGATAAAAAAAAAACTAAAGCTTTGGTTAAAGAAGCCGAGTTAGATATGTACGCTGAAGATTTTGATACAAAAGAAAAAGAGAAATTAGATTCAGGTTCAGATAATGTAACCGAAGATATTAAAGAAAATAAGCAATTAATGTGGGAATATAAGTGGAATTTAAGTGATGATAAAATTGAAGGCCCTTTTGATACACAACAAATGCTAAAATGGGCTAATGAAGGTTTTTTTAAAAATGAAGCTTGGGTCCGAAAACGTGGCCAAGATATAAATTTTTATTCCTCCAAGCGTATTGATTTTGATTTGTATTTATGAAATATGCATCTAGTTACAAACCTCATTCCACAAAATGTTTATATTTTTTTGCATTTAAAATTCCTAATTTTAGGTAAAATATGTAATTTGTATAGCATATTGAAGTGTCCTTTATTTTGTAAATATTACAAAATCAATAATAAATTGTGAAATTAATCTTTATAAATTCATTTTTTTTTTAACTTGTTAATTTATTTACCTGAATTAAGGCATGTTAAGTTTATTTGTATGTTATCGATTTCTATAATGTACCAGTATAAGTTAAGTCGGTAGTGACAATCTGTGATTCTAAATATGTTCTAGGTCAGATTGATAAAGTAATGATGCGTTATACAAAGATGTGTATGCAACGAATGAGGTCAATGAATTATGGTTAAAGTTGTGTAACTACGCTTAACTTGTACTGTATTTTCTACTTTCATTTTTTCATAAAATCGATGTTATTTTTTTAATTGGCCAGAATTTTGATAATATAATCATGTATTCTTAGATAACTATATACCTTGTACAATAATCAGTTCATTAAATTCATGTATAAACCATAAACTATATGTTAGGAACAATAAATTTGATGGTCCATTAATAAAATTTTTGAAAACTAGTATATTTTTTGATTACACATGGTTTAAATGTGTCAGGTGCTTTTTCTAACATGATCAATAACATTGTATATGTCGTTCACAACAGACATGCTTTGCTTATATTTGAACTAAAAGTAGCTTTAATAATAAAACTTAACGATATAAGATTAAGTACTTCAGGAAATATAAAGTCAAACTGGTTTCAAGACTGAAAGAATCAAATTCTATACGAATTGAAACTTAGCATTTGACATTTTAATTGACGCTTTATTTGGGAACAATAAGGTGTTCATTAAATTCTAGTTTTATTGACGGAAGGATTCTGTTATTTTAAAATTAATAAAACAAACTATCCCGTTAATTATAAATTAAAAAAAAAGTAACATTTTTCGAGCCCTTATCAAAAAATGTGTTAGAAGGAAATGTTTAAATAATGCTCCAAACTGGAATCTGACAGTAATATTAATTCGATTAAATAACAAAGCGCAATAAATCTGATGTGTTACGTTAGTGGTACAACTATAAAAAAAATGAAATAATTGTTCATGTTCAATTAAACTAAATCGACAGTGGCGTGAAAAGAGGTGTGTGTGGGACTCGGGCCTAAGAATAAAAAGAGCTCAGTCTCAAAACTAGATTACTAACTATAGTATATGAGAGAATTACTAGCTAAATTTCACTCTAAATTAACCAATAATAGTGAATTCTGATTTTTGTTTAATTTAGTGTTGTAAAAATTATCCACTGTGTTGGTGTTCTCAGTCTGGTGTCATTGTTAACTTGGTAAGGTCTGGAATCACATGTCATGACTAGCATTGACATGCAATTTTGTTCCCTTTTGTGTAGATTGCACATAGTAATATGGAATAAATACAATAACTGTATACAAATCAAATCAGAATAATTAAGTATTAACTTGATTAAGTTACTGTCAATAACAAGGTGCAATAAATCTCATCGATGCCATCCAAGTGTAATTAAATCATCGTTCATGTTCTATTAAAGTCAACTGGCAATGGCATGAATAGGGTATGCAGAGTGTGCGTGGAACTTGGACCAAAGAATAAAAATGGTCTGGTCTTAAAACTAAATTACTAACTATAATATATAAGAAAATTACTAGCTAGATTGCACTGTAAACTACTTAAATAAATTAATAATAGTAAATTCTGATTTCTGTTTAATTTAGTGTTGTAAAAATTATCCAGTGGATTACTGTTCAGTGCAGTCTCAGTCTGTTGCCAGTGTTAACTTGGTAAGATCTGGAATCACCTGTCATGACTAGCATTTCATATTCAATTCTGTTTTCTTTCGAGTATATTGTGGATAGTAGCGTAAAATAAATAAAATAATAACTGTATACAAATAAAATTAGAATAATTAAGTAGGCAAAGACTAATAACATTTTAAATATCGTACAATTTAGGAATGTCTTTAATCAAAGAACATAGTTTGTGCGACAATACATAAATTTAAAAGGGAAGATTCAGTTTACAATTACGTCTTTACTAACCTTTCATCTAGCCCACATTAAATCTGTTATTGGAACTTTACCGTTCCTAATTATCTTGCAACAAAGTCGAGTTCGTAAGCAATTTTAATCTTTGATACAATTTTTTTTTGTCCACAGACAATGAATTATATCATTGGCAAGTATTGTATGAAATAAACGACTTTTTATACAATCCGGTACAGTGGATTTGAGGTGTAATCTTAAATTCAGACTATACACATCCATTCTGAATTTCAACCTGTGACCATGAAGGAACATTATTTGTAATAAGTTTATGAAAAAAACGTGCAGAATGCCTATATTTCATGTTTAATCAATTTAAAATGTGTAGTTTATTGCAAATATGATGAAATTTTTTAATTTCAAAAATTAGTCTAATACAACTATTCTGCAGCCTCTGGATACGATACTATCGTAAGTGCTAAGGCAGTTACCTTATACTATATCAGCATGATCCATTTAGGATAAAACTAAAGATGAGCATAACATAACTGTAACAGCATTATCAATCCTTAATAATAACTTTTAAAATAAAGTATGCCAATTAGATACACATTACGAAAATCTAAGATTCGAATCTATAAACAAACTGAGACTCTTTACATTTCCAGATAATTCAATACGAGATAGATTAATGTGTAAATGAATCTTGTTAACATATCTTGTCCGTTCAAGCTTCTTACCAAATAAGATGGTAACCGACTTATTTGGATTTAAGCTCAAACAGCGCTCCTTAGAAAATTCCGCTAAAGTAGACAATTCATGATTAACCTGATTAACCCACTGTCCTACAAGGACAGCATTTAGAAAGATAAGTTTAAGTATTAAATCAGAGATGGTACTGCTAAAACTTTATTATTTAGATATCAAGTGAACTGTCAACAATCGAGTTTCAGGTATTTTCGGTGTTTTATTTGTTGTTAGAATCTGGTGAAATATTGTTACGACAGGTGCTCAACGATTTAAAAGTTGTCGGGTAAGTTTTCACACGTTTTTTTAATTGTTCAATAAAAACTAGTCAAAATATATTTACTATGTATTAAACATACTATTCATGCAAAAAAAAATATATTTTTT
>JARFJB010002159.1:1365000-1480000 GCA_036346205.1 Vesta saturnalis | reverse complement strand
GGTTAGTTGATTGAGTGAAACAGAATTTTAGGAAGTACGTAAAATTTTTGCTTATAAGCTTTTTCAATCGGGGTAAATATGCTTTGTATTGCAAATTTCCTGCTCTTTACGTCAATATAAACAGATTGAGGTTTTAATCACAAAATATACGGCATGCTTGCAAACACGTGGTATAGGTTAGTTTCGGGTAATGTCGCTCTGCTCTGTTACGGTAATACCGGCCTACCGGTATTACCCGCATCTATCACCTATCACCGCCTTTTTGCTCATTTGGGCTGTCTTAGGTAGATGAAGAGGATTGAAGTATGCCAAGTAAATACACTAGAAAAACGGTGAAAGCCGCATGGACTTACGAGCAATTGCATACTGCATTAAATGCCGTCCGTAAGTGTAGAAGTACGAGAGAGGTTTCCAAAACATTCGGTATTGCTCGGAGCACTTTGCAAGGTAGAGTGGAAAATAAGAACACGTCGGGCCCTCGATTGGGACGTCATTCGGTATTTACCAAACCGATAAAGAGCGTCTTGCGAAGCCAGTTGTGAAACCTGCTAAAGTTTTGTATGGTATCTCATCCGATGAAATTAAACGATGCGCGTTTACATATGCAACAAAAAATGACATGAATAATCCATAATCGGAAAATAACCAATCTGCTGGTAAAGGATGACTAAAAGGATTTCTTGATAGAAATCAAAACATTAGTCTAAGAAATCCGGAAGCAACCACCATTAACAGAATCTCTGCATTTAGTAGAGGTGAAGTGTCTTGCTTTTACTAAAATTTGGATAGGGTGATGCAAAAATATAAATTTTCACCTACGAAAATTTTTAAAGCTGATGAAACTGGCATCACGACGGTTCATAAATCAGTAAAAATATATGCAGAAAAAGGGCAAAAAAAGTAGAGTTTATAAGCAGTGCCGAAAGAGGACAAACAACAACTATAATGTGTGCCATAAGTACTTTATGTTGAATGAATGCGCAACTGAAGAGAAATGGTCCACCTAGTGCACTGTATTGCTGTTCTGACAATGGGTGGATAAATGAAAATGTGTTCATGCAATGGCTTGATCATTTTAAAAAATATGTCAAATCAACCAAAAAAGATCCTATGTTGCTGCTGCTAGATAACCATGCTACTCACTGTACGCTACAGGCCTACACTTTCTGTAAGGAAAATAGAATTATTATCGTAACCATACCGCCACGTACATCACACCGGCTGCTACCATTAGATGTTTCCTTTTACTTTTCATCAAAAACAACTTACTATACAGTGTTTTAGCTATTTGAAGAGTCATGTCGGGGAAAGGATAACTACCAATGAAATAGCCGAGATATTTAATAAAGCATACGGTCGAGTGGCTACACCTGAAAAAGCAATTAAAGGCTTGCAAGAAACTGGAATATTCCCCTTGAATCCCGACCGTTTCACAGATGAAGATTTTGCTTTTGCTGACGCCTTTAATCCAGCACAGGCAGCTGACGAAGCTCGGGAGCGCAATATTAATGAAGCTGGAAATGTTCAGGATGAAAATGCAGCAATAGTGGAATTGAACGAGACCAATGACGATGGTGGAGAAAACGTCTGGAGTTTCATTTTCTGGTGTACACCACTACCTAGGCCATCAGGAATACAGACAGCAAAGAAAAAACAACAAACCAGTAGGAAACAGCATTCCGAGATATTCACATCTAGAAATAGGAAAAGAAACAATTTCATCTGCAGAAGAAGAAGATGAAGGACGATGCAATGCAAAAAATAAAGGAACGAAACGCAAACTTGTAGGGGATTATGCACACCAACCTGGAACATGCAACACTACTAAAACAAGAGTAAGCCAGAAAAGAACCTGCAAGAAGGCGGTCGTGGTGACACAAGAGCACGATTCAGAAAATGAGGATGTCAGTGATTCAAGTAAAAAAGAAGTGAAGGAAGACATATGCCTAATATGCGGTGATATTAGAAGGCATCGAAAGCTGTGGCTGCAATGCTGTGTGAGTAGTCAGTGGGCTCACGATGCATGTGTCGATACTGAACTCGGAACCTTTGTATGTGATTTCTGCTCTTGTGCAGGGTAATGGCGGCCACTATGTAGTTTTTTTTTATAATTTGTAACTTTTTTATTTTTGAAAATAATTTTTTTTTGTAATATACGTTTCCTTGGATGGGATATAAGCTTTCATTTAACCGATTTCCGTGAATTATGTATGCAGAATAAGGATAATATAGACAAAACAGCTTAGGGGGCCGGCATTTCCCACCTTTACCCTAAGTGTTATCGAAACCTATAGATTTGTATAACTTAAATACAAAAATACACCATAAAAAACCTAAAAAGATAAGTATTCTAAACATGTGTAATAATGGCGAAAGTTTACATTTTGAAATTTATTAATACACTTAATATTATTTTCAATAGAAATTCCTTTAAACAAAAAAAAACAATGTAATGTTATTTATTATTTTAATAGACGTAAACTTTATTTAAATTTTTATTCTTCAACCTTACTTCCATGGAATTCCATAATTAATATAACTAATGTATTTTATATAAATATCTATTTCTCAACTCGTTTCAATACAACATGTAATATTATCTATCAAGAAAAAATATATGAGTAAAATAATAACAATTAGTTATGATAACAAATCATTAAGGTAAATCAGCAAATTTGATGTCAATTATAATTCTATATTTAAAATGTCTGTTAAAGGTGGCCAACCTGTTCATTCATTAAAGGCACTTCCTATGTTTATAAATTTCGAATGCTTTCAAACCATTTAATTTGACTTTTTTGTTACAGAAATATAAACATTTAATGATTTATTTACTAAAAATGGTTTACCTATGGGCAGTTCAATTTCGCCAATTTAGCTAATAAACAATTTACATCCTAACATAAAATTTACACTAAAGAAAGAAAAAATAGAACCATCCATTTTCTAGATTTAAACATAAAATTTATACAGAATGAAAAAAAATAATTTAATACAGAATAAGTTTGAGTCAAATCAAATTATGCCAAACATTTAATAGTAAATGAAACAACATTACATTTTTACACTTTTGTTATAAAAAATACAAATTAGATGTTTTGGAAGCATTTTTTATTTATAATCATATAAAGAGAAATTTTCTTTAATCAACGAACAGGTTGATCTTATACTCACCTTTAACAGATATTTTAAAAATATAATTATAATTTACATCAAGTTTGCTATTTTCCCTTAATCATTTGTTTCCATAACTACTTGTTATTATTTTACTTATATATTTTCTCTTATTATGATCTATGTTCTCAAGGCCGTTCCTAGACACTTGGCCGCTTGCGTAAAAAAATAAATTTGCCGTCCCTTTATTAATACTTTATTTTAATCTATCATGTACAAAGTAATACATTAACAACTAATCAAACATGTTACAAAAAGGTATTAACTTTAACATGCAAACCAAAAAGAAAGAACACCAAAGCTAAAATTTTGCTTTTCTTGCTTTAATACTGGTAAACGTTGACACCATTCCTTTTAAATTAGATGTTTTGGAAGCATTCTTTATTTATAATCATGTAAACAGAAATTATCTTTAATGAACGAACAGGTTGATCTTATACTCACCTTTAACAGATATTTTAAAGATAGAATTATAATTTACATCAAGTTTGCTGTTTTCCCTTAATGATTTGTTGCCATAACTACTTGTTATTATTTCACTTATATATTTTCTATTATTGACATATGTTGTCAGGGCCGTTCCTAGACATTTGCCGCTTACGTAAAAAAATAAATTTGCCGTCCCCTTATTAAAACTTTATTTTAATCTATTATGTACAAAGTAATACATTAACAACTAATCAAACACGTTACAAAAAGGTATTAATTTTAACATGCAAACCAAAAAGAAAAAAACACCAAAATCAAAATTTTGCTTTTATTGCTTTAATACTAAGGAATGTTGACACCATTTCTTTTAAATTAGATGTTTTGGAAGCATTCAAAATTTATATACGTATAAACAGAAATTATCTTTAATAGCCGAACAGGTTGATCTTATACTCGCCTTTAACAGATATTTAAAAAATAGAATTAGAATTTATATCAAGTTTACTGTTTTCCCTTAATGATTTGTCGCCATAACTGCCTGTTACTATTTTACTTATATATTTTCTCTTATTACGATATGTAGTCAGGGCCGTTCCTAGACACTTGCCGCTTGCGTAAAAAAATTAGTTTGCCGTCCTTTTATTAAAACTTTATTTTAATCTTATGTATTCTACAAAGTAATACATTAACAACTAATCAAATATGTTACAAAAAGGTATTACTTTAACATGAAAACCAAAAAGAAAAAAACACCAAAATTAAAATTTTGCTTTTATTGCTTTATTACTAAGAAATGTTGACATCATTTCTATTAAGTTAGATGTTTGGAAACATTCAAAATTTATAAACATATAAACAGAAATTACCTTTAATGACCGAACAGGTTGATCTCATACTAGTAGTAATATAAGGCCGGAGCTACTCCACTTCAAGGTCACCCATGTAAATCTTATGGGATTTATTTCAAGGTCAATTGAGTTTTCTCATTATGCCAGAACGCGCTCCACGCCTCAAGGACGTTTGAAGCATGCTTTTGGGTGAGAGAATTTTTGGAGCAGGTCAAGTAATATAGGACCGGAGCTACTCCACTTCAAGGTCACTCGTGGTGACTTTCAAGACTAAATAGAGGTTACACTTTCGTAAGCTATGCATAAAAAGTAGGTCATGAGTTCATTGAAGGTCAAGGCCAGATCTAAAACTAGAAATTACTGGTATAAACAAGTTTAAACATGTTGTGATAGGTACTCCACGTCATAAAGCTAGGTTAGCGGTTTTGAAGGATGTAGATTTATAATAAAAAGGCTTCCTTGGGTGTGTGTGATTTAGTATTAGCAGAAATGATGAAAATGGTAGTATGCAAGATAGGAAACGCAAGAAAAGAACAAGTATTAACTATTGTGGAGCGAAAGAAAAGGTTGGAGGTGTTGATACGAAAATTAAAGATTTAAAGGTAGATTTAGAGGTATGAAATAAATAGAAGAATGAGACAGCTTCGAGTATGGAAATAAAAAGAACAAGTATGAATTATTGTTGAGTGAAAGAAGAGGTTGGAGGTGTTGATATGAAAAATTAAAGATTTAGAAGGTAGATTTAGGGTGTACGCATTTTCACATATAAATTTCTAATGCTTGTTTTTAAGAAAAGTCTGTAAATTTTTTAAATCATGTAAAATTTGGGATTTTGTTCTTCCAAATATTAAGTTACCCAATTAGATGTTTCATTACGGAAATTTGTATCCTATAAAAGAATCTTTTAAAACTATTTATGTATAATATTTTAACTAAATAAATAGATAATCATGTAACAAAACAAATTTCATCTTATTAAAACTGTGTTGTAGTTGATGTGAATATTTTACCTTAAGGAAAAAGAATTAAAACATTTATTTTCACAACCTCTACACATTATAGGTGATCTGAATATTTCACTATAAGAAATAAAGTAAAATAGAAAAATAAACATTTATTTACAAATAACACTAGTCTAACAATTATATTATATAGTGATGAGAACGTTGGAAATGTACGAGGTGAAGCTGAAGATGAAGAATTTAAAATAAGAAGGGTGCAAAATAAATAAATAATGTGATATGAAGTTTGATTTTAACTATATTATAAAATCATAAGTTCGCATTTTCGCATATAAATTTCTAATGCTTGTTTTAAGAAAAGTATGTACATTTTAAAATCATGTAAAATTTGAGATTTTGTTCTAAATATTATTATTATTATGTTACCGAATTAGATGTTTTATTACGGAAATTTGTATCCTATAACAACAATCTTTTAAAAACTGTATTTAAGTATAATATTTAATGAAATAAATGGATAATCTTGTAACGAAAACAAATTTCATCTTACTAAAACTTTAGTGACATCAAAGAGATTTTGAACTTGGAAAATTGTGCAAAATCGTTATTCAACTACTTATGATTTTTACTGTTTATGTTTAATTCCACATGTAAAATTGCAATACTTTTTTGATGTATAATTTCTACACTTTATAGTTATAGGTGATGTGAATATTTCACCTTAAGGAAAAAAGTAAAAAGAATTAAAACGTTTATTTTCAAAACCTCTACACATTATAGGTGATCTGAATACTTCACTATAAGAAAAAAGCCGAAAAAGAATTAAACATTTATTTTACAAATAACCACAACAACAACAACAATTAAAACTACTTTAGAAAAATAATAAAAAACTAAACTACACTTAACACTCTAAGGATCCATATTGTCCAAGGCACGAAACACTAGTTCTGCATTCCGACCAGTTTTTCGGCTAATGATCTCGTCCGTGGCCTCAGCTAACTCCTTAGTTAGCCGGGCCACACGATTGCTAAGTTCAGCCACACGATCTTGGTTCGAAATGCAGAAATCACGCAGCCACTCCAAATTTGTTTCCCGCAGATGATGCAGCCTTACCGCGGGCTCGGGGGTTGACACGTCTCAGGAGTTGGTGCCCTTGCGAAGGCATGTCGAGCAGCAGGAGGTTTTACCCCACGCATCCACGCCGGCGATGCTACCGCGGTAGTAGCAGGAGAGATACTGTAAGCGGAAAATAAATCACATTAATAATGCAATCACCATACATAAATTAAGAAATAAGTAACTTACTTTTCGAAGTAGCGTGCAAAGTCTTCTTCGACATCACTGTCCCGGATACTTATTACAGGAATATCTGCAGGTGATGATAATGGTGGTAGTGGCTGCGTAGTGATACAGCTGTATGTTAGCTGGCTGCACCAGCAAGTGCTGCAGTATTTGTGGTTTTTCGTTTTTCTTTTTTAAACTCAATTTGGTTTTTTTGGATAAAGACGCCATTGTAATGTATATATATATATAAGTATACGTGTGTTATTTCAATGTAGATGTACATATAATAACTGAATAAGAAGTGCAATGTTAAACGTATATATAGGTGTAGGTTTTGTTAACGTCGGCAAAACAAGCGGAAATGATAAGGGTAATGAACGAACATATGTGAGAGTAGTTCGTTAACTTAAATAAGATTAAGGGACTAACCCAAGATATGAATATAAATTTCTAATGCTTGTTTTAAGAAAAGTATGTACATTTTTAGAAATCATATATAATTTGAGATTTTGTTCTAAATATTATTATTATTATGTTACCGAGTTAGATGTTTTATTACGGAAATTTGTATCCTATAACAAGAATCTTTTAAAACTGTATTTAAGTATAATATTTAACGAAATCATGTAACGAAAACAAATTTCATCTTACTAAAACTGTAGTGACATCAAAAAGATTTTGAACTTGGAAAAATTGTGTAAAATCGTTATGCAACTACTTATGATTTTTTACTGTTTATGTTTAATTCCACATGTAAAATTGCAATACTTTTTTGATGTATAATCTCTACACTTTATAGTTATAGGTGATGTGAATATTTCACCTTAAGGAAAAAAGTAAAAAGAATTAAAACGTTTATTTTCAAAACCTCTACACATTATAGGTGATCTGAATATTTCACTATAAGAAAAAAAAAGCCGAAAAAAGAATTAAACATTTATTTTACTAATAACAACAATTAAAACACTTTAGAAAAAAAATAATAAAAAACTAAACTACACTAGTTCGTTAACTTAAATGAGGTTAAGGGACTAACCCAAGGTAATTATGTGATCTATAAAATTAGTAGCAAAATTTTTGACAACAGGTAGTATAATCAATTGGATGTCAAACTTTAATTGTTGGCAATTTTCTATAATTTTTGGAGGGTATCATATTACATTATATTAAGGTAATGTTTGAGGTGTGTCAAATTACGTTTCATGACAATTTTGTGGGGGTGTCAAATTACATTTTATGGTAATTTTGGAGGTGTAAAATTACTTTTTTTTTTTTGGTAATTTTGGGGGTGTCAAATTACATTTTTTGGTAATTTTCGGGTGTCAAATTATATTTTTTTGGTAATTTTCGGGTGTCAAATTACATTTTTTGGTAATTTTCGGGTGTCAAATTACATTTTTTGGTAAATTGGTGTCAAATTACATTTTTGGTAATTTTCGGTGTCAAATTACATTTTTGGTAATTTTCGGTGTCAAATTACATTTTTGGTAATTTTGGTGTCAAATTACATTTTTGGTAATTTTCGGTGTCAAATTACATTTTTTCGTAATTTTCGGTGTCAAATTACATTTTTGATAATTTTCGGGTGTCAAATTACATTTTTGGTAATTTCGGGTGTCAAATTACATTTTTGGTAATTTTCGGGTGTCAAATTACATTTTTTGGTAATTTTCGAGTGTCAAATTACATTTTTTGGTAATTTTGGGGTGTCAAATTACATTTTTTGGCAATTTTTGGGGGTCATTCACCCCACGGGAAATGCCCAAAAAATGTCAAAAAAAGCTAACTTTAAGCGTTTTGGTTGTCAATCTTTTACGATATTGAAAGGCGGTCTTGGTTCATTACATATATATGTATTGTCTTATGCGCTTTACTATTTCTTATCTTTTGAAGGACATCAATGTTCCATAAACTCGTTGACCATCGGGTTATTGTACCCTCTATCGTTAACTTGAGAAGGTATATAAACCGATGATGTACGGTAAGATGGCAGATATCGCAGCTTAAAGTTAAAGAGCGATTACCTTCCGACAATTGTCTTTGTAATAGTTCTAAAGTGTTTTGTAGTCTGAAAATAGTTAACAAAACGGTCACTCCCCAGTTACGCTGATTTTTTAAATTGTTCGTGTGTGTGTGTGAATTTAAATAATATTTCTTTACATTTAATATTATAGTTTCTAAGGTAAATAAGCAGTTAAAATAATTAGATATGAATATAAATTCGGTTTCTGTTACAAGTAGTGAATTAATTAAGGTAATTCGCAAAGCTATTAAACTATTGAAAACTAAGGATGAAATAACCAGACATATTCATATGTTAAGAAATAATATCAGGACTTTGAAAAATTTATTAAAATTCAAATGTATACTGTAAATGAAAATCCACTTAGACTTGAAAGTAATTTATCAATTCTCAAATGTTATCTGGCGAAATTAAATCAATTAAGACAGACTTTAGATAAAAGAGGCGCTGGTGTAGCAATTAGTTCAAGTAACTTACAGTGGCACGATGTACAATCTTGCTTCAATGACAGATTACTTACAGGTATTATAGTCAATTTAAATATTAAAGATCCGCTAGTATTCTTGAAATGTGCTTATAAAAGTTTTTCGAGAAAATTAATGTAATGTTACGACAATCAATGCTTAAAGTAAATGTCGTTTTAGCGTGTCATTTCATTCAACCTCAAAACCTTGAGCTTGACTTAAAAACGTTTGCTTCCAAAAATGAAATTATAGATGTTGGTACCGATCTTAAACAATGGTACAAAACGCATGTATTCGATAAACTTCAGGCAAAATTAGAAGAGTTTGCGGAAAGGGATTCGGGATGGCATTGCAAGAAATTTTACACTTAAAGGTTAATATTAACAATTACATTCCTATAAGGGAGGTGTTTCGACGTATGTTAAAGTACCTAATTTCATAGCAATGAAGCGGGCAGTTGTTAATGTAAAAATAATGATGAATACTGTTTCTTGTGGGCCATAGTATCTGCTTTATTTCCAGTACAAAATCATAACGATAGAGTTTTTAGTTATCCTCATTTTAGCGATATTTTAAAATATGAATCTATTCAGTTTCCTATTAAATTAAACGACATCGGCAAATTTGAAAAGTTAAACAACCTTTCAATTAACTTATATTGTGTAAAGGGTAAAAAGTGTTTCCATTTTATTAAGTAAGAACCACATGAATAACAGAGAGTCAATTAATTTACTGATTTTACCTTGCGATTCAAATAACAAATGTGGTGCAGAAGAAGGTATACCAAGTTACATTAATAGTAATAATAATACATTTTATCACTTTACTTGGATAAAAAGTATGTCAGCTCTGTTTGCCAAGCAACTATCCAATAGGGATCATAAAAATTTTTGTAATCGATGTCTGAATCATTTCTCTACAAACATACTTTTAGAAAAGCATATAGCTCGTTGTCACGAATTTAATACGTGTTCCTCTAGATTACCGATGAGTGACGATGAAAAATTTTGGAATTTAAACATTTCACATATCAAGAAAAAGTACCGTTCGTCATTTATGCAGACCTTGAAAGCATACTTGAAAAATCCTCTCGGTAGACGATGAAGGAAGTAATACACGTGTATGTGAAAAACATGTTCCCTTTAGTATAGCTTATTATTTGAAATGTTGTTATAACGACTCATTATCTAAATTTCAGTTGTACAGGGGCGAGGATTGTATTACGTGGTTTGTTAATGAATTATTAAATTTGGCGTATTGGGTTAACAATATACTTAATATGGTTGTACCAATGGATAACCTAACACAAGATCAGATTAAAGATTATGAGAATGCGGTAGTATGTCATATTTGTAGGAAACCATTTACGAGGGATAATATTAAAGTTAGAGACCACGATCATTTGACAGGGAAGTATAGATCCGCGGCACACAGAGGTTGTAATTTAAATTTTAAGGTGTACCATGTTATACCTGTAGTATTTCACAATCTTAGTGGTTACGATTCACACTTTATTATTCGCGAATTAGCAAACGGTTTTCCGGGCCAGGTCAAACTTTTACCGTTAAATAAAGAAAAATACATTTCATTCACCAAATTAGTCAACAATACAAAGATACACTATAGGTTTATTGACTCCTTTAGGTTCATGAGTAGCAGTATTGAGAAATTGTCATCATATTTGGAGAATGATAAAAAAAATATTACCCGATCAAATTGTAATAGTGATAATGAATTTAATTTATTAGTTTGTAAGGGTCTTTCCATATGAATATGTTGATTCTTGGGATAAACTTAATGAAACTACTTTACCTCCAAAAACTGCATTTTTTAGTAAGCTTCAAAACAAAGATATTACGGATAAAGATTATATGCATGCCGTTAATGTTTGGAATACGTTTAGACTTGAAACGTTAGGTCAATACTCGGATTTATATCTAAAAACAGATGTTTTACTTTTGGCGGATGTTTTTGAAAATTTTCGTCGAACCTGCTTAAGCGCATATCAACTGGACCCTCTTTATTATTATACAGCGCCAGGTTTGGCATTTGATGCAATGTTAAAAATTTCTCAAGTTAGATTAGAACTTTTACCGATACCGACATGGTTATGTTCATCGAAAGAGGTATTAGAGGAGGAGTATCGCAGTGTTCCAACCGTTACGCGAAAGCTAATAATAAATACATGGGTGAAAGCTACGATTCTAGTATCCCAACGAGCTTTTTAATTTATTATGATATTAACAACCTTTATGGAAGAACAATGGAAGAATTTTTACCATATGGGGAATTTTCTTTCATCGATGAGCCTAATATTGAATGCATATTAAATAATCCTAACGATTCAGACATTGGGTTCATCATAGATTGTGACTTGGATTACCCCACACAGTTACATGAGTCCCATAGCGATCTACCTTTGGCACCTGAGCACATGATACCCCAGCCCCGTATTCCAAATCCAAATTAAAGAAATTATTGCTCACATTGTACCCAAAACGTAACTACGTTCTTCACTATAGGAATTTAAAAATGTATTTAGAGCAGGGATTAAGACTAGTTAAAGTAAATCGGGTTTTACGTTTCAAACAGTCGGCGTGGTTAAAAACATATATAGCTTTGAACACAATGTTAAGGCAGGAATCAAAAACGAATTTGATAAGAACTTTTTAAATTAATGATTAATAGCGTTTTTGGTAAACTTATGGAAAATGTTCGCAAATATAAGGATGTGCGTTTAGTCATAAAATGGGAAGGTCGCTTTGGGGCTCGCGCACTTATATCCAAACCCAATTTTCACAATTGTACTATATTTGACAACGACATGATTATAATAGAAATGAACAAATTGGAAGTCTTTTGAATAAACCTATATATGCAGGATTTTCGGTATTAGATGTTTCAAAACCTTTTATATGATTTTCATTATAATTATATTTTAAAGAAATTTAAAATAATGCCAAACTCTTGTATACGGATACAGACAGTCTTGTGTATGCCTTCTCTGTACCCGACATATATCAGAGTATGAAAGAGGATATTAATAGATTTGATACCTCAGACTATGATCCCGATAACGTTTATAACATTCCATTAGTTAACAAAAAAGTGCCAGGCTTAATGAAAGATGAAAATCACGGTAAAATTATGTTAGAGTTTGTTGGTTTACGCTCAAAAATGTATGCATATTCTGTTAACCAACACAAAGTTGTAAAGAAGTCCAAAGGTTCTACATCGGCTAGTGTCAGACAAGTTACATTAGATGATTATAAAATGGCTCTGTTCGACTATAACATTGTAAAGCGTCACCAGCGTCTTATAAGATCAAAAAAACATTCGGTGTTTACAATAAAACAAAATAAGGTGGTTCTTAGTCCTTATGATGATAAAAGATTAATACATTTTGGGTTAACTGATACTCGTCCTTGGGGATTTAATGTTACATGATCTTATACTTTTCTTTTGTTGTTGTAGAAATCGTAAAATGAGTAATCAACAATCTCTAAAAAAAAAATGGATGAGGAATTGCAACATTCCTCGCAAGAAATTTATAAGAAATTTTGAAGCATGCCTTAATGGGAAGGGTTCTATAGAGGTTTATATTCTAGTTGCTAACATACTTCAGAACATTGTAATACCTGATGAATGCTTTAAGTGGTATGCTGAGAATGCAGATGGAGCGTGTATCGATACGATTAACACATTATTTAACGTAAAATTAAGTTAGACCGTTATATTAAAATGTTATTAGAACTTTGTGTAGAAAAGATTTTATAACTGATATAGAATTAGAAAATGTAATTGGTCAAATTAATGTTTCCTTAAATTTAAAAATTTCTTTTAAAAGATATGTATGTAACTTGCTAAACGATAATGATAATTGCTTTACACCTAAAGTACAATATAGTATCGAAAATATTAAGAAACATTATCATGACATTACTTGGGCTACTAACGAATTTATTTCAACTGCTGCTTATTATGCTAACTGTAAATCACTTAAGCTATATATCGATGTAATTAATGAGCAAAACTTTAAATACACTTTTGAACCGTCAAAAAATTATGAACATTTCACAATATACAACTGGATTCTGGAAAACGTTGAAAAGGTCGGAAAGGTGAACGGTTAGGCTGGACAAGCGGACCTGACTCTGGGAAATGGCCATCAGTTAAGTTTGAGGACTACAGAGACACTTTAGATCTAATACATAAGATAATTAGATAGATTAAACAAAAATTATGTATATATCAGTATGTTTTTATTAATAAAAAATAAATTACAATTTGTCTTTTATTATTATTTTCTTACAGAAATTACATCCTATGTTAGTCTGTACCTTAAGTACACTATATTACAATAATTGATTATTCATATTAGTCGATACCTATACAAGCCGGACATTTATATCCGTTATTAAACCAATAGTGATGCTTTCTACAGTAATTTAAGTGTTCCAAACTACTTGTTGTTTTACCAGCATTATTGAAATACAAATGAGCTTATTATACAATCCTCTATTGCTTATAAATTTGAGTTTTATTTCTAGTTAAGTAGTTAACAATAATATGCTTATAAAACTTTATTGTCATCGTCGATCCACGAGTATTCGTTTAATCTCAACCATTTCACGTACACTTTATTCTTCTTACGTCGAATGACCTTTTCCACCAAGTACACATCCGGATATTTAGCTTTTGCAGTTCCTGTCCATAAAATCCACCTAGTATAGGTGTATCTTTCATGTCTTCTAGCAAGTACGTGACCGGATTGGTTACGCGTACTTTAACAATCTTGAAAAGTTCACTAGACCAGTTTGGTATATAACCTTTATCAAAGATGCTTTTAAATTTACTAATGCGGACTATCTCACCCACCATAAACCGATGGTTTTTATTAAAGATTTTCAGATTCGAATATACATTAAGCTTTGTGTTAGCATTTACTTCGCTAGGTTTCATTCCGATCGTTCGATGTTTACGGTTATTGTACTCTGTCGTCACTTCTTCGAGAAGTGGACCAATCCATACGTATTTTCCATGCACCCCAAATTTTTTATACAGGGTATTCTTGATTGTCCTAATCACTCTTTCTGCTATGCTAGCCTTTTTAGTGCTGTAGGTGGAATAGTGATTAATGTTATGTTTTATCATCAGGTTAGCGAAATGCTTATTGTAGAACTCTTTTCCAGCATCTGTTTGAATTTTTGGAGTCCGTTCTTTAAAAATGGTTTGCATAGCTTTCATAACTTCTACCCCCGTCTTCGTCTTCAAACCTCTCGTCCATAGGTATTTAGAGAAACAGTCGATAACTACCAGGATGTATCTGTAGCCCTTATTCTGTTTGGAGTAAGGTATAAATTCAGCTAAATCGGCTTGCCATAGATCATCGAATCCCTTAATAATAGTGCGTCTACGAGGGAAATTTTTGCGTGCCGGTTTATGCAACTCGTTTACCACTTGTTCCATCCTTCCTTATCGTTCCATCCTTTACTTAACGTTTCTTTAGTTGCATTTAAATCTGCTTGTACTACCTCAACATAATTACGAACATCATTTATAAGCGACGTCACTAACTGAAGACAAAACTCGAGGTAACCTTTATTTATGGCATCGGAGTCTTCTTGAGGATCGGCTACCGCTCTTAAGCGGTTCCCATTTAAATGGAACCTCGTCAGTTGATAGTGCTGTAAGGTTAGCGCGTCTTGAGGTTCGATGGGATCGGCTACGTTAGTTAAACGCTTATTTTCGACATTAAACTTATCGTCGGTAATGGAGAATTGTGATTTTAGCAGTTTATGGAATTGAGCGTGAACATGAGAGCGTCCAAACTTGTCCATCATTGCGCGAACTATAGTTGACTAAAAAGTTTTCGGAGGGTTTCTCAATATATCCATCTTCGTATAGTTCTTCCACGACTGATATGATATCATTAACGAGACCAGTATTACCGGCCATTTTTTCAGCCCACAGGACCTCCAAATCTTGAATCAATTCATGCACGTTGTTCCAGTATTTGTATTCAACTGGTCGTCCAATTTCTTTGAATATTGTAACTTCACCCCTTTTCTCCTTCACCTCCACCTTCTCCAGTAAGGGTTTAATTATCCCTGTATATTTTTGGCACGTGTACCTTTCAATTGTTCATCCGGGTTGTTATCACGACGAGCTGCATTAGTTGCAATTAAGATTTGTGTATAGTTCGTCTCGTCTTCGCTAGTTATTAGACGTTTGTCTGGTTCATTCATTATTATTAGATCATACAGACCACTCGTACCATTATACCGAACTCCCTTAATAATCAAATCCTTTCCGTCTATCTTTACCGGTGTCTTGCCAATTGCCCACTTATCGCTTGAAATGTCGTAAAGAACTCCATAAGTGGTATCAATTGCATTCGATGCATCGCTTAGCATGCGTTCTATGTATATTCGTGGTAATGGATCATATTGTTCCAGAAATTCTCTCGATGCAGAGGTATTGAGTGAAATAGAATCGGTGGTATTCGCTACATGTTCTTCTTCTTCCACTTGGGGTGTAATTTCTCCAATCACACTAGTCTCGAGGAACGATGGTGTCTCTTGACGCAGAGGATTTCTTTGAAAATACGGAAGTTGGGCGAATGGACTAACATAATTACTACTACTACTAAAAGAAGATGATCTTCGTTTGTTAATTCCTCACAAATGATAAGGTATTGACGGTGTGGTACCATACTGCTGAATCGGCGACCTTTTCTTTTTGATAGGGGAGGAATGACGTTTTGGTGACGGTTTTGTGAATACCTCCACCTCCTCCTCCTCCTCCTCCTCAGCATCCTCCGGCTCCGTCTTTACTAGCGGTTCGATTTTCTTCGCAATGTTTGCAAGTGGTTCAATGAGTGGTTTGTAAGTTTTAGTGAAATTCGCCTCTTTAGTAAATCGATCCTCCTTAAGATGATCATATTTTTGCTGTATAGCTTTACGAACTTGAATTATACGTTTTGTCAACGCTAATCTTTCGTTGTCCATCGGTGCGGATCAGCAATAAAACAGGTCTAACAGGTAAATAAACAGCTCTGTTTAAAACAGGTCAGTTTAAAGCAGGTCTGTTATGTACCCTGTTGAAACGGGGGCTGTTTACTTGTAGGCTGTTTTTTCCCAAATGATATTTTAACGATACTGCTATGGTATTATATACTGATCGAAGCCTTTCCTAAAACGGCCGTTTTTACTTCAGCGTCTTTATTTATTACCAGGAATCCGTATCGATTTCGCCAACTCTCTGAGCACATGTCTCGAAACAATTGCATGCTTACAATTGGGGCGACATGATCTTCATGTATGTGACGCAAATTCAAATCATCCTGTTCGAAGAGCACTATTAAATTGGCGTTATCTCTAATCAGCTGTTTGGGGATTTTAGTATAGGTTTGACCCAAGTAGAAGCAGTCAATGTTATTATGACGTCCCATTGAAAAGTACGCTCTAATATGGTTTTGTTTTTCGCAAGCGATATCGTCGAAGATAAACACTGAATTGGGTTTTGCCTCGCTCGGTTCCATAATGTCAGTATTATCACTGAAGCAATAATAACCAATATCTTTCATGGGATCTAGAATTTCACCCAAGAGTCGATATTTTTCTTGATTCAACGATTTTGAATAGACATACACGTGTTTGAAACGAAGACCGTTCGGTTCAGTTAGGAGACTAAGCATGGTGTTTGTTTTTCCACAATTGGAAGGACCACAAATTATAGCGCGTACGCTGTTTGGAAGTAACTCTCCATGCCGTTGTATCTCGCTGTTTGCAGCTTGAGTTAAATCATCGAGATTTACAATAGGTAGTTTTTGAGTTTGAACCACTACTCGCATGTTGTTGTTGTTGTTGATCAGTGTCTATCCGAAATAAAACTGCACAACTTGTCAATATGGTTCTTTATTTTATACATCTAATATTACAATAGATTATTATTATTATTATTATTATTATAACATATTATAGTTTTTTCACTTCTCCCGTCAAAGGATTGTATTGCACCATGGCATCATGTAATATGAGACAATAGACAACGATACCGGGTTCAAACACCTCCAACGCTTCCATTTCAAGTTTTACATCTACAGTCGAGTGTTTTAGTGATTCATTTTGTTTCGAGCAATCCATTACGAATATTGGACATGTCTTGAATTGCGAATAGTCAAATAATGCATCCTCATGATTGTTGATCGTGTAATATTCTCTTCGAAAATTTAAATAATTTTGGTAGGCTATTATGTACTTGTTAACGTTGAAATCCAGATGCATCGCTTCGTATGGGTAACTTTCCGAGTTGAGGTGTAGCTTTAGATTGCGAATATTCACGTTATCGAAATCGGCCGCTCTTTCCGTCGTTGAAAACTTCTTCCCTTTTGAAAAGCCACAATTGTCCAGCGAGGTTTCTCCAATTGAGTGAAAGTTTTAATTGGCCATATGTCCGACTGTGTCTGTTTTAAAGCTGGCAATTCATACAGTTCCCATTGACGAAACGGAATCGTAATGGTTGTATTTTATTGATTTTTGGAACAGACTTAGTTTAGCACTGTCGCTTAGCATCACATGCGGAATCTTCCATTGAATTTTATTTAACATTATTTTAGCGTCGTCTGCGGTACCCTTATAACAATCAGCATCGCTTCTGGAACGTATTAACACCAACTCCTGTCGCATATTCACGATAACTTGCTGATAATCTTCCATACTTCCGAATATGTGTTTTAGAGGTATACAGACGGTAAAATGTTTTTCTTTGTTGCTTTTAGCGTGTTCCACTTGTAACGGTTCCTCATTCCTCGGTAACCATCCCAAATGCTGTAAACCTTTGCTTTCATTCCATGTGTACGATACGTATCCTTTGAGTGCGGATGTTATACCCGGATTTCTACATGTATCCACTTTCTGACCTCCTAACTCGTAACGTATTTCCTCGAAAAGGAATGGTGCAAAGTTGTTTGTTAGATAACATGTTTTACACCGGCTCCTTCTAGGGCCGAGCTCCATTCCATTTTACCTTCAATATACAGGAAACTATCGTATGTTGCGGTTACCAAATCTTGACTCTGTATCAATATACGGATCTCATCGGATAATCCATAATTAGAAGAGCCGTACGGAAGATATGTATGAATATCAGACTTGGTGATGGTCTCATCAAAACGTGCGCTTTGAAAGATGTTTAACGAATCTGCCATTTCTATGTGGTTTTAACCCTATAGATTCCAAAAGTACTTTTCGCCAGACGTTAATTCACCAGCACGCTCCTGCTTGAGTAAACCATTGTAGGCTCACGTCCTGTATTTATAGTATCATTGAGGAAAGATGGAAGTGGACCTTGGTTAATTCTTAAGCCCATATTCTTTTAGTTCCAGTCGTACCGTAAATGGTTCGCTCTCCCCGAAATCGATTAATTCACCCTTCTGGTTCGTTAATTTAATTGAAATATTACCGATAGTATTGGTGTTCACTACCAAATACTGAGGATTGCTAGAATTTTGTCTAAACGATAGCCTGGTGGGACAGACACGTCTATTTCATACAGCACCTTCGCTGGATTCCGTTTCTATACGAACCTTTGACAATATTACACTCTATGTGAATATTTGTATGTTTAATTATTTGTATATCTAATACAGAGATATGTAAAACGTTAGCTTTCAATATCACCGGTTCAAAACCTAGCATACGTCCAATGGAATCCTTTTGAGTAAAATCTATGTCAAATTCACAGCTAAGCTCACACTTGAGCGTGTTATTATTTGCCCTTAAACTAAAGAGACTTGTAGGAATGTGCGTTTTATATAGATGCTCAGTTCTTCCAACTCGTATGCGCCATGTGGAATTTCAATAGCGTTGAGTTCTGTCGCTTTTATGTAATAAAATTTATCGTTTCCAGCGTGTATATTCCTTATCCTATTACAACCGTAAAATCCGACGACACCGATTACGTAGGTTTTCTCGGAATTAAGTTCGATCGGGGGGTAAAAGTTATTACTCGCTATGTTACCAACACCCTCTACACTGAAGGTGATTGACATGGTGACTGTATGTTCCCAACTACTGAATATGCTATTTATATAGAAACTTTAAACAGAGATGTCCACAATTTGTGGTACCGAATTGTTGCTCTTGAGAGTAATTATGGTATATTTTACAATCGTGAAAATAGTCCAGAACTTCTCTCGGTGGTGGAATATTTCCGAAACTATCATAGTACCATACGCTTCCATCACGTTTTTGTAACAAACCCAATGAGTACCACGTCCCTTTTGGTTATCTAAATTAATAATACCAGCCTCGTTATTCCATGACAATTTTGGCATATTATCTCTCATAAACACACCCCTAAAGTATGGTACATTCCTTGCGTGATCTCTTAGCTCTACATCAGTCAACGGTCTTTTCGGTAATTTTTGAAGTTTTTTTTTTTTTTATTTATTATTGGTTTCAAGTGCAAAGCCATACCTCCTCCTGACCGATAGGGTTCCAAAATATCACCCCACCGGTTTTCTTTCCTACAGCGATGGCCTCCATTGTACGATTATGGCGCGAAGTTTCATCTAACATTTTCCTTGCACTACTCGATGCGTTAACTGCTTTTGCAATACCCGCTGCCCCTCCAGCTAAAGCACCGACCGCAGATAATCCCGAAATAACGGTATAAGAAATGGTAAAAATCCACCCTCTTTAGGTAGCGGAATTACTCTGGGAACGCTTACTTTCCCCTTCCCACCTAATCTTTTTACAGTCAGTTTTGCTGCTGTAAGAGCTGATTTTATAGCCTTTATGGTTCTAGGACTGTTTTTCATTTTCTTGCTAATTATTCCATGTAATTTCAATAGACTGCTACGCGATCGTTTTGTTCTGCTAACACCCATCCCTAACTTTCGTTTTGCCTTCATTATACCTGCTACAGCTAAAGCCTCTGTGCGTTCACCTAACTTTGCGTCGGGTGCCTTAACACGGTCCCAAGCTTTTCTTTCCAAAATATAATCAGCTCGATGTCTACTAGCCAAGTCTTTACTATCCCTATAACTGATATCGTGAGCTTTGCAGTGAGCGTCTAGAAGGTTGATACCTGGATCACCACGCTGAAGCCTTTATCTAATTTAGTTCCGGGACCACAATACTGATACCCTGGAATATGGAGCTCAACGGGTAGCTTATTAATGAGAGTATTAACCAGACCACCCCACGTGCACTTCTCCGTTTCCAAACTAACATTGTTTGTGTGAAGGAGGAATTGTTATATTTATAGGTAACGATCAAGAACAGGCAGATTTTTATCAATATTTTATTTATTCATATATGTGATACAGCAAATAGCTAGATCGATAATGCAACAGCTCCATCATACAAACTGTATTGTGAGAATTTATATCATACTTGTAATTTAACACATTTTCAAAGTCATGATAAATGTTATCGCTGTTTGTTTCATCATCACCATACTCCATCTTACGAAAGTGTCGGTAGTTGTTGACTTGCTCGATGAGATTTTGAAAGAAACAGGGAAACCGTATGATTCCAGTAAATCCAACCTATAGTTAATTATATCCTTTAAGTTGAAAAGCTCTTCAGAGTCGTTCTTGTTCAACGTACAGTAACGACCGTGGTTTTGCTGAATTGTTATGCTTTTTAATAACCTTTCTGATGATGATGATGATGATGATGCGCCTTTAACTACTTCCCAATTATAAAAAATGGTAAAATTGTTACCAAGCAATTCTGAACTTTTCTCGTATTCAATGTCCGTCTCCTCGTTGATATTTGACCAATCAATGTGGTTTTCAGTTTCTTGGGAACAAAAAAATTTCATTTCCAAATATGTTTGAAACTTGAGTAGCACCTCCCAATCTTGCCTTTTCATAACAATGAGTCCGTCTGCGCATACGATTCGTATAACTGCCTCAAGATGCTGCTGCATACTGTATCCAATTTCAATGTATTTGTTTTTTGGAGAATTGGCCTCGAATAAATCATATAAGCTACAATCAATTAAACATTCATCAGTAGCGGTGTTATGTAAATTTTCAGTTGTGGAAGAGCATTCGGTAGATATAGCTGCTGTGGTAGAACTATCTCCATCATTACAACACCAACACGAACATGTGAAGAAATTATTATTACAACTATTCTTGTTATCCATGTACAGTCTTTTAAAATTCATTTCAATGAACTTGTGTGTTGACTACAAGAATTGATCAATTTGTAACCGTAAATATATATTTTATAATTATTATACGTTTTCCCCCACCTCATAACATTATTATGATGGTGGAGGGGAGAACAGTTCTTGTAAATCTATCATGATATACCTCAGCACGATGTTGTTCTTGTAGTACGGGTGATAAAATGCATTCCAATTGTTTTAATTTACGACGGAAACGTAATCTATCCAGCGCCAAATTTTCCCACAGTCCTCTTCTTGCATTACGATAAGCAAAGGACCACACTATCATATTATACACTACATTTTTAGTCTCATCAATAACAACTTTCCTCATTATGATGTATCTACTCTTCATTTAATCAAGAAATAAAAGTCACTATTTGCAATTAAAAATATTTATAGTTTTTTATTTTCAAACAATTATACATGGATATACATTATTATTATTATTATTATTATTATTATTATTATTATTATTATTATTTTACAGAAATGTTAAATTCGTTGTCTTTCCTACAGTTCCGGTACTGGTGATGTACACGTCTTTCTCAGCCAGACCTTGTTTAAACGTTTCAATGCGATCTTCTTTTTTGAAGTATTCATAAAATCGTAAAGGAAGTATACACTTAAAGTTTTCAGTTTCAATGACAATATGCTTTCCATACTTCGTGTCGATTGTATCGATATCAATCACTTTATATTTTGCACCCACCTCAAACTCTTTTACATTCGTGAAGGGTTTACAGAAAGTGCTACTGTTCAATGCAGATAGATCCATCTTTACTGATTCGAGCACGCTTTTGAATTATAGTTTCCACCGGAACTGTCTCTCTATATATATTTTTTTCAAGGTAGAGGGGGAAATTGCACCAGTAGGCTAATCTGCATCTGATGATGAATAACTGCTACCATCAGGAGATGCTGCCCATTTTTTTATGTCGTTGCAAAACTGATGCAATTGTACCGCTTTAAGTTCTTCTACAAAACATTTTCCACATATTTTTTTTAAATTTAAATACTTTTCACATATCGTTACTCCTTTTTCATACTTTTTCACTAACACGTTACACTCCGCTTCACTATAATCACCTCGTCCGTAAACAGCCTCATGTTCAGCATCGAATACTAATGCCGAAAATTCTTGTTTCAAGCGTTCCACCGCTGTTCTCAGGTCGGATGCTTTGATCCATTGCTCTTGAGCGTATGCCATCCACATGTTATACACAAAACAACACTCACTACCCCTATTTCCTTATATTGTTACTCTAAACTGCCCCCACTATGCAGATATGACCTACCTTTATGCATAGCTTACGAAAATGTAACCTCTACTTAGTTTTGAAAGTCATCACGAGTGATCTTGAAGTAGTTCCTTTATGACGTGGAGTACCTATCACAACATGTTTAAACTTGTTTATACCAGTAATTTCTAGTTTTAGATCTGACCTTGACCTTCAATGAACTCATGACCTACTTTTTATGCATAGCTTACGAAAGTGTAACCTCTATTTAGTCTTGAAAGTCACCACGAGTGACCTTGAAGTGGAGTAGCTCCGGTCCTATATTACTTGACCTGCTCCAAAAATTCTCTCACCCAAAAGCATGCTTCAAACGTCCTTGAGGCGTGGAGCGCGTTCTGGCATAATGAGAAAACTCAATTGACCTTGAAATAAATCCCATAAGATTTACATGGGTGACCTTGAAGTGGAGTAGCTCCGGCCTTATATTACTACTCATACTCACCTTTAACAGATATTTTAAAAATAGAATTAGAATTTACATCAAGTTTGCTGTTTTCCCTTAAAGATTTGTCGCCATAACTGCTTGTTACTATTTTACTTATATATTTTCTCTTATTACGATATGTTGTCAGGGCCGTTCCTAGACACTTGCCGCTTGTGTAAAAAAATTAATTTGCCCGTCCATTTATTAAAACTTTATTTTAATCTATTATGTATTCTACAAAATAATACATTAACAATTAATCAAACATGTTACAAAAAGGTATTAACTTTAACATGAAAACCTAAAAGAAAAAAAACATCAATATTAAAATTTTGCTTTTCTTGCTTTAATACTAGTAAACGTTGACATTATTTCCTTTAAATTTATGTTACTAATCTTTTTCTACCGCTATTATTGCAAGATCGGTTAATCGTTCTTCAGCCATTGACGATCGCAAAAACTTTTTAATAATTTTCAATTTCGAAAACGAATGTTCCCCTGTAGCGACCGAAATCGGCAATGTTAACAATATTCGTAGTGCAGTCGCGGTATAAGGAATTATTTTCAATCAAGTAAGTTTCGTACAGGTTCTGGATTGGATTGAAAATAAAATTTAAGATTCGTTAATACTTCACTTAATTTTAGTGGGTCTACATTAGGTTCGTCGGAACTTATATGTAACTTAAAAATTATTTACATGATTTTACTGTTGACCATATTTATTGTTTGACCAATTATCATAAAATAAAAATTAATAAAATGATTTTTTGCATCTAATATTTGTTCGTCTGGTACCTCGTAGTTAAGTTACCTCTTCTTCCACCGAATTCGGTTTGATGTTTCTACCATAAAGCTGAGAGACACTAAATACTTTATCGGAGTACATGTTATTTGTTAGAACTATCGGCAATAACTAAAATAAACAAAGGCCTTTTTTTTGTTAGTATGCTCATGCTTATGGTTAGTATTTACTTATTTATACCTTATATATATATATATATAATATATATATATATATATATATAAGATAAGTTTGTTAGAATGCAGTCAATTATGAAGGCCAAAAGTAAAAAACCTTTGTTAATGTGCAACTTTCGGAATGCTTTATTCCTTTATCAAGACAAACTACTAAATATAATTAAATTATTTATAAATTAAATAACAATAAAAACATAAACGTATTAAATAATAAAGTTAAAACAGAACTAATAAATTTAAACTTTTAATTGACGTGTGTCAATAGTAAACTAAATGGAATGTGACATAATACAAATTTTTAGTTTAAAACATTAACAACTAATTTTGTTATCAAAAGGAAAAAAAAAACTTAACAAAATTACTAGAAGAATAAATTTAATAAATTTTTCATTTAGAAAAAATTTTTTATATTAACTTTTGAAATTTGATTAAAATATTTCATAAATAAATTAAAAAAAATCTAAGTTTATTTATTGATTTTTTTTAGGTGTTTCTGTTTTATTAAAACCAAAAAAAGTTTTTTTTTTTTTTATTTTTAAACTTTTTTAAAATTATTTTTTTTGAATTAAAATAATAAAATTTTTTAATATTTTGTAATTTTTTCCTAATAAATTTTAATGTTTCTTGTAATTTAAAACAATCCTTTGTAGAAAAATAATTTTATTTTTTTAAATTGTTATAACTAAAATTAAATTCCTTCAGAAAATTCAAATTTTTATTAAAAAAAAAAAAAAAAAAAAAAATTTTTCATTTTCCTTTCAAATTTTAAAATTTTTTTTTTATTTTTGAATTTATTTTTACTTTTTTAAAATGAAAATTTTTACAATTTTGGCTTTTATCGAATTTTTAAGGGATTATAATTTTAATTTTTTAAAATTTCAAAAAATTTTTTTAAATTTTTTGGAAATTAAATTTTTTTGTTTTAAAATGTTTAATTCTTTTTATTTGGGTTTTTCTTTTGTTGTGGCGTTAAACATTTTTATCGTGGTTTTTTAAAAATTTAAATTTAAATTTTAAATTTAAAAATTTTAAAATTTAAAAAACCTTTTTCAGAACCAATTTTTGGGTTTAGTTTTTGGAAGTTGGGTTTCCCTTTTAACTTTGGTGAAAAGGGGTTTTTAAAATAGTTTTAATTTATTTGCAGTGAATATAAATTTTTTTTTTTACAAAATTTTTTGTTAAACTTTGGTGTCCCTGTTTTTGAATTTTGGTTCTTGGAAGTTTGGTGTTTAAATTTAAAGATTTTTGGGAAGTGAAAAAATTTTTTTTTTATATATAAATTAATTTTAAAATTAAAATAAAATAAAAAAAAGGGTTCTCTTCAGCCCTGGTCAATCCAAGTTTTGTTGGTGTTGCGATGTTTTGTGTTATTGTATAGTTTACATTCATGAGATCTTGCTAGGTCGTCATCGAATAGACGGGGAGATGCGGAGAGCATATGGGATGTTGTCTAGGGATTCTTCTATCTCCTCGGGGAGGTCGTCAAGAAGTTGTGTAAGGATCGCGAGGGCGTGCATGAATTTTATTTTAGGTTTTTTTCGTGGGAATTCGGGAAGAAGGTACTTTTAGGGTGTGGTAAGTATCTCTTTGGTAGGGATAGTGTCGCCGAAGATGCTTTTCTGTAGTGTTTGGATTCTGTGTGATGGTTGGTATGTTTGCGTGTTGTGTTGTGAGGACGTTAGGGCACCTGAGAGGTAACCTGTGTATGCGTCTGAGTATTCGGTGTTCACAGGAAGAAATAGAGGAAAGGTGATTGGGGTTTAAGTTTAACAGGGAATGTTGGATGCGAAGATAACATAGAGGATAGGGCATAAGGCAGAACCTTACGGTTTACCTGCTGTAGGTTGGAAAGGATCTGAGGTTTTCCCTACTTAGACCCGAACTGACCGATTGGTCAGAAACGAGAGTAGGCGTTTGGAGAAGGGGTCGGTAATGTTGAGGTTACGGATCTTGTGCAGGAGACCGCGTGCCAGATCCTGTAAAATGGTTGCTTAATGTCCAGAAACACAGCCAGATTGCATTGCTTGTGATTGAATGTTCTGGTGGTCTCTGTAAGCTGCTTCCACAAGGGATCGTGACACGTTCGGTTGGGACGGAAGCCGAATTGGCTGTTGGGAAGGAGGTCGTTAAATTCGAGGTGGTCCCCGAGTCGCCTGGATAGAATCTGCTAAAAGCATTTTCTGGGGCAACTCAGGAGGGAGATTGGTCTATTGGTCATGACGGTGGAGGCCGATTTCCAGTCCGTTGGGAAGTGGGATAGGATTAGGCATTGGTTGTAGATGTTGGAGATTAATCGGAGGGCTGGTTCGGGTAAATGACAGAGGATTTTTCTATTTAGGCCGTCATGACCTGGGGCAGAGTTTTTCCCTTTTTTGCAATATGTGTGGACCTGATCGGGCGTGATGGGGACATAAAGAGGATTCTCGTTATCGAGTAGGATTTCAGGAAGGTTAAGGTTGCATAATTCTTCAAGGCGACCTTCGAGGAGTGCCTTGAGACGGGGGATTGGAAAATGGATTGGAGGTGATGACCACAGAAATCGGCTTTTCCTTTGTCGGAGGAGATTAGGTTGCCCTGTAGGTCGGTTAGGTGGGATTTAGAGTTGACTTTCCTTCTGGTTAGTCTATCGAACTGTTGCCAGAAGAGTTTACCATTTTTGTAATCTAGCTGGGAGGTGGCTTTGGTCCAGGAGTCTTCAGCGTGTTTGTTGGCCTCTCGCCTGATTAAGGCGTTAAGGCGATTGTATTTGGTCTTGAGAGCGGGGTCCCTGTATCGCAAGAATTGACGATAGATTCATCTTTTCTCTTTGATCCAGTTCACAATGTGCTGTGGGAGCGGTTTGCGGGAAGTGTCGATGTTTTTTAGTGGTACAGAGATATCGACCTTTGCCGTAATTACGTAAGTTAGGTCTTTAATGGCTCTCTCGAGATCTTGGGTCGTTTGAAGATTGGGTGTAGGAAGATTGTTGGAGATGTGTTCGAAGAACACATTCCAGTCAGCTTTTTAAAAATCTTTAATGACTGTGTATTGAGGAGGTGTAGGGGGAGCTGGACAAAATGAAGTTTTGACCAGTAAGGGTATATGATCTGATGTGATCGTGGTGCCTAGGAAGCACTCACGATCGAAATAGTGAGCTATGTGTTCGGAAACTATGATATGATCTGCTATTGAGGCACCTAAATGTTGGAAATATGTTGACTGTGTGCAACAGAGGGGAGGATAGCCTGTTACCGTTGCCATTAGTTGCGGTGTCACCGAATTTGATGTGGCGGACATTGAAATCACCTAGAAGGGCTTCATTAGGGATATAAGTATGATATAAATACTATAGGAGTGGGAAAGTGAACCGTCGCAGCAACGCATTTTAGATGCTGTAGGTGCGCAGGAAGTTGAAAAGGAGTGGATGAGAAGCAATTTTTAATTAAGAGGGCGGTTCCATGTTGACTATTGTTTACATAGGTGTGAAATGTGTTGAAGTTAAGTGAGCATCTGGCTGTGAGTTTTGTTTCCGTGATGGAAAGGATGTGTATATTGTGTGTTTGTAAAAAGTGTTTAAGTAAGGAGCGTTTCCGACGAACGCCCCTGGCATTAACTGTCCTTGCTAGGATATCCATTGTGGAAGGAGTTAAGGATTAGAAAACAAAGGCCCCCTGGATTGCTATAATATATTAGAGTTTGGACGAAGGGTGGGGGTAATATTAATTATCCATCCTATTGTTTAAATGATCATATGCAATCCGGTACGTTTGGATATGCTCGGCTACAATCGGGGGGCGGATCAGTAGAGAGGTGGGGATCGTGCAGACTGCCTTCGTTGAAAGCATCGCATCGCAAAATTTTACCTATCCCAAATCCATGATGATGATGATTCACAGAAGAAGAGCGATGCATTTCAAAATCATGATGATAGTGACGAATCACAGTCGAAGAAGAAGAAGACCGATAAAAATGTAAATTAAATAAATGATGTATTGTTTTTAAAACATATTTTCACGCTAAGTTTTCCTAGAATTTTTTTTTATTAATAATCTTGTTTTCCGAATAGACGTTCGGACCTTTTTTTAATCTAAAACCCTTTTTTTGACAGACGTATTTCAATTAAGAGAGGTATTTCCGCTAAGTCAGATCTTGTATGTAAAATAATGCAGACGCCTAATTTCATGTTTAGTAGGAGCACTCTGTCATCATCCTGGCATAAATACAGATGAAAAATCTGCGATCACCGGTATATTTTACTTTTTATCGTGCTTATCTTTTAATATCAAAACCGAGATTTGTTTTCTAGAATGTAAACATCAAACATTGACAATGAGTGTCGCTTTGTTTACCTTTTTTTATATCAAAAATGATCCTAATGTTTTCTTTTTAAATATTTACTAAATTCAGCATGTATTTAAATTGTGTATTAACCATAACAGTTATAAATTTTCATGTATATCTATGATAATATTAACGAGCTCTTAATTACTCATTTTATTTTTAAAAGTAATTTTTGTATGTATACACAATATGAATACTGTTGAAGGTTGACTTTTACAATTTTAAGGTGAAATCGTTTTAAAGTATGTTGTAAATATAAATCGTTTTTATAAAAATTCATATAGGTAAGATCGCGCTAACGAGCCTATACTTAATGCGATAGAGAAAGGTAAATAGAGAATTGCAATAAGTGTGATAGAGATAATTAGATATATTTAAGTTATACATACTAAAAAATTACTTTATGTTAATGACTGGGAAACCGATAATCAGTTTATATTAACTATTTATAAGTAAAAACACGGAAGGTGGATTTAGCGAGACTATATAAGTTACAGGAACCCAACAGTTATTGACACGTGGATCAGTCTTCCAAGCAGCGCCGATTCATCAAACATATTCATATCAGACAAAACCTGCTGAAATTCCACCACCGATGAGCTTAAATCCGTATACAGTGTCCGCCATTGATCGTAGAACCAATAAATAAGCTTTTTTAAAAGTGGTATTATACAATGTTGACACCTGTTTAAGAAAATTAACTCTGAAATAAGATTTTCTGCAGCCTGACGGACCTACAACGATTGCACAAAAAGGATACCGAAACTGACTCTCCATTTCTGATGCTGAAATAGTACTAAGTTTGAAGAGAATTTTAAACATCTTAAATAAAAATAAAAAACAGATTAAATAAAATCTTTTTATTATAAAAACATTTGTCATCTTTACAGGTGTTATCTATTGATTCTTCTTCCTTCTCTTCTTGTTCTGGTAATGTGATCCCATAATAATTTTTCATTACATATTGAAAATCTTGATAATCTTCGTGCGCGGGCTGACAACAGGGCCACTTCAACACATACCCGCCAATTATCGCCTGTCCGGCGGCCTGTACAGTTAGCGCCTGTGAGTGTGTAAGCGATTCAGGCCGACTGCGCAGGCAAAATATTTGGTCGGACGGATTTCTGCCCTTGCCTGAAATTTGCTTGCACAGACTTGCATAAACTGATCGTGTGGATGCAAAACGGGCCAATTACTTCAGTTTGAGCGCGATTTCGTTAATAGTAGAACCATGTCTGCGGAAAACAAAAACGAAGTATTTTTAACTGAATTCATTGAAATGTATAGAGCTCAACCTTGCCTTTGGAAATTCAAGTCCAAAGAATATATGGACAAGCAAAAAAAAAGCAGCTTCGTATGAAATTTTAATTAAAAAATGCGCGAAATTGATGCTTTAGCTACTAAAGACACTATCGTGAAGAAAATTAATAATTTACGTAGTTCGTTTAGAAAAGAATTAAAAAACCGTATAAATACATAGAGCAACGCTTCTGCACTTGTACTAGTTTTCTCTTCTGTAGGTAACTTCAGTGTATTGTTTATAAGTAAAATTTTGTGGTTTCTATAACTCTTCCGTCCGAAATTCTTCCATTTGCTCAAAGTCACACATAATAAATTCATAGTTTCCATCGACTATAGCCATTAAAACCATGCTATGTGTTCCTTTATAGTTGTAAAAGTATGAAACACTGCCAGGAGGAGGAATAATTTCAACGTGTTTTCCATCAACTGCTCCAACGCAGCGGGGAAAATTCCATCTTTGCTCAAAAACACTTGCAATGCTTTTCCATTCTTCCTCCGACGTTGTGAACTGCAAAATACGATAAACCTTGAATTTAGTTGAAACCAAAAACTCTCAAATTAAAAACTATAAAATTTTCGAATTAAAACCATAGTAGTTAGTAAGCTTTTTTCAGTCTGGGAATTTTTATTTCAGGAAAATGATATTGGCCCTTTGTCAACTTTATCTGTTGCTACGACAGATGGGACATCAACGCCATCTGTATCTTCAAGATCAGTTAAAAAAAGGAAATTGAATAAGAATGTTGAACCTACTGAAGCTGTTCTTGAAGCTATTAGTAGAAGGTTAACCACAACCCGACAAGCAGATGAGTATGATGCCATCGGTAAAAACATCTACGTAGAAAAAAATCATGAGCGACGCTTTATATGAAGCACAATTAGGAACACTAACTAGGAATAGTCGACTTGTAGTATACAGTAATACCAATTACAGAACTTCAGTGGCAACCCCACTGAATACTTTTAATTATAATAATAGTACGGTAGCAACTGAAGCAATTCATAATCAAAATTTCGTCAACTGGTCTGCAGAAACTGCATCGGAATTTATTACGCAATTTGATCCAAATGTTTAATTATTTATTACTTGCCTTCATTTGCTTATATGTTAACCGAACTTCAATTTGTTTATATTTAGAACATTTTGTATTTGTTATTTCCGTAAATGAAAACAATAAAAGGAATATTTTCTTACCAGTAGTAGTGGGACACCATCCCCTCCACTTTTTTTACGTCACAAGCCCCGCCCACTGGGACACCTTCCCCTCCACTTTTTGTACTCTCCCACGTGGGAGGCGTATATTTGGAGGTGGTCGGCTTTTTCGACCATTTTCAACCCCTGGGCAGTTGAGCCCTAATTTGGTTGTATTGAGAGCCTTTTTGGCTGTACACCCCTTGGAGGTTAGGCAATTGCGCACACATGCAGTGTTCTATTGGAAGGTATAAGGTTAGGCCACGCCCCACTGTTAGCTGATTGGACGTACATGAACCAGCCTCCCTGGCTTCTGATTGGTCCTTAGTCCCACTACTCAGCCGCTGTGCTATGATTGGAAGACTAAGTCTCTGTATTCTGATTGGTTATGGCGGGAAATTTGAAATTGTTTTTAATAATAAAGAGGTTCTTGTAAGACACGTGTAGATCTTCAAAACTTGTTCTCGAGTCTTCGCCCCCTGTCGCGGTTCCCTGGTTGATAACGGTATGGGGCCCTAACCTTATATATAAGTGCAGAAACTAGCTCCTGGCCTTGGCTTCTATCGTGCCCCCTTGGTGCAATTGTATGTGGGTTCTAACTTAATATTACAGTTGTAGGCCTTCGCCCCGTCATAAAAAAAATGTATTCTAATAAGGTGGCCTTGTAAGACAGGACTTGTATCAGAGTCTGCGTCCTGGCCCTTTTGAGTTAAAATTGATTTTAGCGCCATCTAGTGGCGTATAGACTAATGAACATTTTCTATAATAGAAGTTGATCATGCACACCTCTCTCTTGCCCTCTCTCTCTTCCGGCTCTTTCTCACACGCAAACAAATCAATTAATTAATTAATTAGTCAATCAATCTCAAACAAATCATGATCGATCAAATCAATCAAGCGAATCTCAATCAATCAACCGAAATCATGTCTTACAGTTTTTTGTGGAAACCAGATTACAGTTCAAAACTGAATACATTAAAGTCTAAATTAAATATGACGTGAAATAATAAATAATTCTACCCTAATGCAACTATCAGGTGATGTACTGTTTCTGAATAGGTATGTAATGTGATCTATTGTTATCTTAGTGTTCCTTTTGATTATTACAAAGGTATATTTATTCTCTAAGTTCTGTTTTCAGAAAGTATTTTTTGTCATCATTTCATTTTCTTGAAAAATCTGGAACACTGGAACTGTGGCAGGATCTGTAACAAACAAAATACACCCACGTATGTGGGTGTATTTTGTTTGTTATTTCATTTTCTATTCAGAATTCCATCATTTTCTGTCCACTTTTAATTGTTATAACCTTTTTTCTCTCTCTTGCTTGATATATGTCTAATAATTTATTATATAACTCACCATTATTTCTTCTTTTCTACCTTCTGGTGCTATAGATTTGAATTACGTTAAATTCTACATCGAGTTTTATGTTTCTATTTTGTATTCTTGGATTTATTGATGTAAAAAACCATTCCCTTATTTAGTGTTTTTATAATTAGTGAAATTCGTGACTGTACCAATACTCAATCTTAAAATTTTCAACATTACTTTTTATTTCTTCCAAAAGACTTTGTTTTGTAAAAAAAAGGAAGTAAAATAATTTAAACCTAAGGCCTTGTAGTGTACAATATCGAAATGGTCGTATGTCTGTCTGTGCACAATATAACTCGGCCCCTAGATCACCTATACACTTTTTGTTTTCGCTGTTTGATACCTTATGTACTCTAATTGTGTAAAGTACAATAAGTATCCATCGTAGAGGCTTGCGCAAAAAAAAGTTTTACTAAAACAGCCAATACAAAAACCTGGAAAATATTTTCAAGTTCCTGAAATGGCCGCTAGGGGGCGTAACTGCAATCTTGAATCTAAAAAAGTGATGTTTCTGAGAATTCTGCTATATTAACCTAATAAAAAATAACTGATCTTTAAAGTCGAGAATAATCTGAACTTTTTTTGTTTGGCAATTTTTGACGTATGTCTAAAAATAAAGTGGTGGGGGGTATTCAAAGGTTTCCTTAAATATCCCCCTCTATCTTCGAAACGGCTAAGCCGATTTTAACAAACTTGGGCGCGTTGAAATGAGCTATTCTTGGGCTACAAATGTTATAATATTTGAAGTTTTGTTAGTTTTACATGTAGTCACTAGAGGCTTTGTTCGGCATTCCGACTGAAACGGTTAATTTTCGCAAAAAAATTAAATGCATTGGTATGACTTTTTTTCATGAACAAGCAGTTAAATGATGCCTAAACAAGCTCGCGAAAACCGCATCTCGGTATCATGTTCCTAACCTAAAATATCGGCCAAAGAAGACTTTATACGAAAATCCTTAAATTTTTATTTTTTTAACTATATTTTCTGGAATTGTTTCTATTATGTAAGTTGTGGCCCTAAAAGGACCGATTTAAAGGAGGAAGGTTTTAATGCCCCGTAAATGCTCGAAATGCTGACCATCACGCTCTATGCATTGCTGAAGCTCTCATGACTAGACAAAACTGCAGCTTCAATTTCGGCTCTCGGTATGTTACGTATTGCGTTACGAATCCGGTTTTTCATAATCTTCTCTAGTAGTAGGTTGAGTCGAAACACGATGTCCTTTAAGCGCCCCCATAAATAAAATTCGAGGCAAGTTAAATCTGGCGATCGCGGAGGCCATGGAAACAGACTTCCTCTTCCAATCCACCGCTGTTGAAATACTGCATTAATATGCTCTCGCACATTAATAGCAAAATGTGCTGGGCAACCATCCAACTGTAAAAACAATTTTTGCCTTGTTTCCAGAGGCACATCTTCCATCAACAACGGTAATTGATTGGCCAAAAAGTCAAGAAATACATTACCATTTAGGGGTTGCTCGAAAAAATATGGCCTAATTATTCTGCCTCCCAGTATGCCACACCATACATTTAAACTCCAACGTCCTTGGCGCTGAACTTCACGCAACCAATGGGGATTTTCTGCAGACCAATAATGCATATTGTGCAGATTGACTCTCCCGTCACTACTGAAGGTGGCTTCATCGGTCCAAAGAATTTGAAATAAAAATTCTCTATTTACGCGTATCATGCCTAACGTCCAATGGCAAAAGTCTAACCTTCGATCAAAATTTTCCTCTTTCAAGGCCTGATGCAAAACGACATGATATGGGTGCATTCTTAAAGTAATTAAAAAAAGTTTAAACGAATACCTATATATTTTGATGGCCATTAGAGCTTACCTATGGTCCTTCAAAATATATTGAACCGTTGTCCGTGATATGCCCAACTCAGTGCTCTTGTGCTAACATGAGGATTTCCTTCAATATAGCCCAGTAAACGGTTAATATTTTTGTGTTCTTCCAATTATTTGCCGTTCAAACGTAGGCCGAAAACTACCGTTGACTCGTAAGCTCGCCACTAATCGGGGAAAAACTCTTACATCGCAAGGACGCCGATTTGGATGTCGAGCCGCGTAAACTCTTTTAGCTACTGCGGCATTCTGAAGACATTCAAAATAAACCGCAAGCATATCAACAGCTTCATTATTCGTAAAACGCATTTTGAAAGCACAAAAATTGGTCAAAGTAACGCGAAAGTATTGACAACTATTGACAATTTGAGGATTATGTATGTTTTTTTTAGGTATCTGTTTCCATTGCCTGCTCCTATTAATTGTATTTTTCGTAAATATCCATAGTGAATATGCATTTAAACAAACAAAAAATAGGCCTTTCGTATAACTTTTAGCATTGCTTACATGCCGGTAGTAATTTCAAAAAGGGTGATTTTATTCTGGTGTATAAATTTACAAACATTTAGAATCGCAATTTCTAGGTAACCTAGTCAGAGCCGAAATTGAAGTTGCAGTTTTTTCTACCCATAAAAGGCCTCAGCAATGCACAGAGTGATGGTCAGCATTTCGAGCATTTACACAACTTATATAATAGAAACAATTCCAGAAAAATATAGTTAAAAAATATACAAATTTAAGGGATTTTCGTATAAAGTTTTCTTTGACCGATATTTTAGGTTAGGAACAAGATATCGAGATACGGTTTTCGCGAGCTTGTTTAGGCATCATTTAGCTACTTGTTCATGAAAAAAAAGTCATACCAATGCTTTTAATTTTTTTGCGAAAATTAACCGTTTCTGTCAGAATGTCGAACAAAGCCCTCTAGCGACGACATGTGAAACTAACAAAACTTCAAATATTATAACATTTGTAGCCCAAGAATAGCTCATTTCAACCAACGCGTCCAAGTTTGTTAAAATCGGCTTAGCCATTTATAAGATAGATTGGGTTATTTAAGGAAACCTTTGAATACCCCCACCACTTTATTTTTAGACATACGTCAAAAAGTGCCAAACAAAAAAGTTCAGATTATCCTCGACATTAAAGATCAGTTATTTTTTTATTAGGTTAATATAGCAGAATTCACACAAACATCATTTTTTTAGATTCAAGATTGCAGTTACGCCCCCTAGCGGTCATTTCAGAAACTTTAAAATATTTTCCAAGTTTTTGTATTGGCCGTTTTAGTAATAACTTTTTTTTTGCGTAAGCCTCTACGATGGATAGTTTCCCAGATACAGTACCTCGCATTCTTAGTTGGCCACCCTGTACATGTTATAGATATGTAGAAAATAAATTTGAAGCTTTAAATCCTTAAATTTAAAAAATAATTGTACATATTAGTCTCCATACAAAATTTAAGCTATCACGGTTAGATTGCTTTATTATCATGAGTTTAATAAGACACACATTGAGGATTCCGAAAATATAAATATGAATAATTAAATACTTGTAATATTTTTTTATGGTAGTTTTATTGAAGCAAAATCATAATATCATAAAAAAATAAAAAATGCTCGATACCCTGAAAATAATAACATTTTGATTAATACCATATGCGGTCAAATAAGTGCCAAATGACCTCCTCTATCACATATTTATAACTTTCTATCGGGCCCCAGTAACCCTGTATAATAAAAATGCAAAATTCCAATATGGCGTCGGTAAGAAAATAAAAAGTTCATGTAAACATCTCTAAAACAAATGAAGTTAATAAGTTATATTTATCTTTTTTAAATTCCTCTTATGAAAGTGCCGTAATATGTAGTAATCAAAAAACCATAATATCATTCATATACCAGCTGCCGACAAAAGTTACACCATTTTGTTCTTTCCCATTATCTAATCTTAAGGCGGGCATTGGTAGTAAAGTTGGGACACAGTGTATATGGAAAATTGCAATGCATATACAGGGTGTCCCGTAAAGACTGGGCTATAGTTCAGAGGTAGTTTTCTTGGGTTACAATAACCCCATTTAGGCCAACTTACCTTAGTCTAATTCTTCTTCCTTAAAAAGTTATGACCCTTCACGTTTTTTCCAGATATCTTGTCTAAAATTGGCACAGGGAAGTTTTTCGAATAGACATAAATATCTATTTACTTTCAAAGTAAAATATAGAGGGGTTCCGCTTTAGAGGAAAATGCACTTAAACTGAACTCTGCAGAATACATAAATTCAATGCCAATTTAATCTAGTAGGTATACATCACAAAATCGTAATTCTGATTTGACTTCTCATAAAATATCTTTGGTCTGTTTTTTGCGTTGTTTTGTTTGTTGTTTTGAGTATTTCACTGTTTAAGTGTTAGGTTTCCGTTTTCAGAATATCGCCACATAATTTATTCTCAAATAGTGAAATGAGTAATATGATGGCAATTTACGCTCAATAAAATTTCAATGAACGTGCTACAGGCAGAAGTTACGGAAATATTTTTCCAAATCGTAGGCAACCAGACAGAATTATTTTCAAGATTGCTTTCGTCCTCGCCAGCATTATGGACGCCTATAGTGCGTACCATCGAACAAGAAAAAGAGGTCTTAGATCTAGTTCATTACCATTTGGCGAATATATGTAAATACTGGGTTATTTCGCCGGACAATATCAGCTGTTTTGCATGAACAGCAACTACACCCATATCATTACACACCACTCCAAAATTAATTGCCAGGTGATTTTTTGGCAAGAGCGAATTTTTCTAACTACATTTTAAGCCATCATCGACGTGATCAATTTTTATAAACAATATTTTGTTTACGGCTAAAACAACCTTTATCAGAATAGGGGTATTTAACAGCAGAAATTGCCATATCTGGTCTGACGACAACCCAATTGATTTTAAAATTAATATTTGGTTTGGGTACTCTTGAACTCCCAGCTATACTGAATGGCCGCGAGTATCTAAACTTCCTTCAGCATAATTTGTTTAACCTGCTGGAGAAAGTTCCTTTAAACATTCGTCGTGAGATGTGGTTTCTTCAACACGCTGCCCCTCCCCATTATCCTCTTGCGGTATAAACTCACTTAAATAATGTATTAGGCAATGTCAAGTACGTCACACTGACGTCACAAGTTCCACCTCTAACAGCTGGTCTTAGACAACTTGTGTTAGCGTTCGTTTCCTAGGAACCTACGTGTTTTGCTGTAATTTTTGAGTGTTTTTTTCCAGAAAAAATGATAATTGACTTATTGTAGTGTTAGTATACAATGTTAAGATATTTCATAGTTAATTAGTACACTGTATTCGTGTATATTACAGTTGGGTTAAATTTTATGAACACGTATTCGTGCCTTTACGACATTGCAATAGAAATTTGTATTTTGTTACTTGCTTTAATAAAGTAAAGCCCATGTGGAGTTTGGTAAATTCCAGAAAAATGGCTTTAAGTGATCCCACTATCTACTTGTGAAATATAAGATATCGAGCCTGTAATGGAGGCATTATAAATTGGAAAGCTTTTAAATATACGCGGCAATTTGCGGGTATGACTGCTTTGTAAAAGGGGGCAAGTAGAGACGCTGTCATAATGACGTTTTTGTGAGTCAGTTGCGTTAAATAAGCGATTAGAAGGAGTCGTATTAAATAAACGATCAGAGTTGGCTGAAAAGCGATTGCTGCAGCTTAAGTTATGCTCCAATTAAAATTGTGAAATTATAACGATAATTCAGTTAGTATTATGTTAAGAGAATATAAGTGATATTTTCCTTATCAGTGAGAAAGAAAAGTTAAAACGAATTAAATTGTAAATGTTATCAAGTTGGTGGTAATAAAAGGATTACACAAAAATTTACAATCGCGTTTGAAGTGCGTATTGAAAGTGTTCCAAGTTGATGTTTCGACAGCGAGTGACAAATATAAAATAAGACGATCGATCCAGTATAACAGATCTATATATAAAGTATAATAACTAAAAACATTGATAATTAAAAGCATGGTCTTTCGCAGCTCGGTTGCAGTTTCTTGCGCACGCCGTTTGTAATTAAAACTGGGCAATCAAGTAAAAACTGTATAGTGTAAATATATCGAGCAATTATTTACTAAAATCATTAATTGATGAAAGAACATTAGAATCGTATTCATCCCCAACAAAGATCCAAAGAAGATATTGAAAAGAACAAAGAGAGCAGGGCGCTAGCAATCTATAACCTATTTGAGGCCTCTTCACTGGTCCAAGAAACTCAAGCATTACTTTACCAATTCGAACGAAAGTGATAACAAGTAAGAACCTTTTGATAGTATAAATAAACGAAAATTTCGTTTTTTAGTGAATTGTATCAATACTATCCTCATCTGTAAGTATGAGCACAGAAACATTTTCACCGCCTACGATTTTCGATAAAATTGCCAGAAAATAATCACATCCCTTAAGAACGTGTGTTAAAGTTGCCCAAGAACAGGCAAGGTCACACGTTGGGACGTCACTTGAAAATGCCTAATTCCCGCATCATTGGATTGGAAGAGGAAGTGAACATCGCTGGCCTCCAACTATATTAAAAAATTGTTGCAGCTGCAAATGCAATTAGAAATCTGCATCCATCGTTTTTTCAATAATAAGGAATGTTTTGAAATGATGCCAAAGGTGTATTGGGGCGAATGGCGGACATTTTGAGAATACCATTCATCATAATTAAATACCTGTTCAATGTTTTATAGTTTTTTAGTTGTTTGTAAACATGCAAGTGAAATATGTACATTCTGCAGAGTTCACTTTAAGTGCATTTTTCTCTAAAGTGGAACTATTTAGCGATATACAATAGGAGTACTTTTTTTAGAGAAAATAAAATGACCTTTCAGAAATGTTAACATGCCATTCAAAACCTTTATGCACAAAAAATACAGCGAAAACCAGAAACATGAGTAAGGTGTTTATGGCACCCTATATCTTTTACGTTGAAAGTGAATAGATATTCATATTTGTCTACCCGAAAAACTCCCCCGTACCAAGTTTAAACAAGATATCTTGAAAGATGCGACAACTATCGAAAAAAGTGAAATTAAAATTCATCTTTGAAAAGTCATAACTCTCTTCAAGGAAGCAGAATTGGACTAAGGTAAGTTGGCCTAAATGGGGTTCTTTTAATCCAGGGAAACTATCTCTGAACTATGGCCCATTCTTTACGGGACACCCTGTATATACAGGGTGCGGCATTAATGCGCCGAAGTACGATATATCCGTTATTAAAGGAGATATCAAAAAAAGTTACTTACAAAAATTATAGGCAACTTCAAGCTTCACATTATAAAATTATTTGCGTATTTACAGGGTGTTACATATTACCAGGGTGAACCAAACATACTTTTTTTTAAATGGGACGCCCTATATATTATTTCAAATTTATATTAAGCTCATATCCCCCATACTTCCAGTATAGGGTTTCATTACGTTATACAGGGCATTTCAAAAGTTAGGGTCAATTGTACACAAAATCATTCTCACTTCAACGTCATGTATACCATAAACAGAACAACCTAACAACAATTTTTTCCAGGCATAACTTTTTGATATTGGTATAGTGTTACGAGAAAGTGCTATTTCTTTATTATTGCACCAATTGAATATAGAGCGAGCCAAAACTCGAACACTTGATTTTGTCAATTTTTTCAAATGAATCACCCTGTATTTTATTTTAAAAAGTGAAAATACACTTTATTTTCTTTCATTTTGATTAAGCACACTCTACAGCTAAAATCGTTAATTTCCGAGATATTTTCGGGGATAATATAACTAGTGTTATGATTATCATCGGTGATAGCTCGAGCTAAAATCGTTCAATTTTCTACAGGTTTTAACGAGACGTGTCATCGATTATTAATCATAACACGTCTTATAAAATTTTTTATTAGCACAAAGAATTTACAAAGAGAGATATCCCCCACGAAGACAACGCGAGAAAATAACGTCGGGAAGGTTAGTAAATCATTTTAATCGTACGGGTTCAGTAGTTTATGAAAAAAGGAAAGGACAAAGCCTGTACTTAACGAGGAGAATGAATGTAACGTGATGCTTGAAGTTACGCATAATCCACATGTTAGTACACGTGAAACCTCGCGTCAGCATCATATTAGTGACAGGTCCGTCCGAAAAGTACTGCGTAAAAATAAGATGCATCTATACCATATCCAGTTGCATCAAGAGTTACTCGATGATGACTACCTCAGAAGGGTTGCTTTTTGTGAATGGACTCAGCAACAAATCCACAATCAAGCGGATTTCTTTGATTTTGTCCTCGTTGGAAACGAAGCCACGGTTCATAAAAATGGAACTGTGAATAGACGCAATTCCCATTATTATTCGCTATCTTATAGCAACTCATAGTCAAACTAGGTGGTCTTTGAATGAACAGTGAAAGGTCAGGTGTATTTGGACTTTTTAGAAAATCATTTACCATTACTGTTGGCAAACGTTCCTCTTAACATTCGTCAAAGAATGTGGTTGTTACACGATGGAGCTCTGGTACATCACACTAGATTAATTCATAATCATCTTAATACCCATTTTCCTGGATGATGAGTGGGAAGAGGAGGACCCATTGCATGGCCGTTCACCAGAGTTAAGTAAAATTGACTTATTCAAGTGGGGTTATGTGAAAAACCGTGTGTATCAAATACCTCCAACCACACAAGATGATATGAAGAATAGAATACGAGAAGCATTCCAGAGTATTAATGTAGAAATGTTAAGTAATATCAGTCGAGAATTTGAAGATCGATTGCACTGCTGTAATGATGTTATCGGTGGACATTTTGAACATTTATTATGAAATTAATTAATTTTATAAGAATTTTGTCTTAATAACCGATGTTTTGCGAATTTTTTATAATAATTTGTCACACTTCTATTTGTCCACGGCTAACTTGTTATAATAGAAATTTTTTAAAAAATCTCTTTCTGTTATTAAATTGAAGATACCTCAGAAATGAACGATTTTAGCTATAGCGGGTGCTTAATAAAAATGAAAGGACATAAAGTATATTTTCACTTTTAAAATAAAATACAGGGTGATTCATTTAAAAAAATTGACAAAATCGAGTTTTGGCTCGCTCTATATTCAATTTGTGCAATAATAAAGAAATAGCACTTTCTCGTAACACTGTACTAATGTCAAAAAGCTATGCCTGGAAGGAATTATTGTTAGGTCGTTCTGTCTACGGTATACAGGACGTTGAAATAAGAATGATTTTCGTGTACAATTGACCATAACTTTTGAAATACCCTGTATAACGTAATGAAACCCTATATTGGAAGTATGAGGGAGATGAGCTTAATATAAATTTGAAATAATGTATAGTGTCCTATTTAAAAAAAAGTATGTTTGGTTCACCCTGGTAATATGGAACACCCTGTAAATACACAAATAATTTTATAATGTGAAGTTTGAAGTTGCCTATAATTTTTGTAAATAACTTTTTTTGATATCTCCTTTAATAACGGATATATCGTACTTCGATGCACTAATGCCGCACCCTATATATATATATATATATATATATATATATATATATATACATATATATGAGCTCTAACGCCATATAAGAGATTATAAATAAGAATAGTCATAAATTCGTATCTTTTATTAATACCTTCAGCTTATCTTATTTTTTTAAGAATTTACATAAATAGTAGGTAATAATATTTATTAACGTACTGTAACAAACATAAGAAATTATATTGCTGATGTACATAAAAGAACATTCAGATGTATACATAAACCAATATTTTAATATAAAAAACTAGGTAAAATTATATTTCAATTTTTTATTACATAGCATTGAATTAAGATGTGCTAAATGATGCAAAAATCCTATATTAGGAAACACTCTTCTTCTGCGAAAAACGAATTGTAAGGCTTCTGATGCATTCATGTTATGAACAATCATTAAATATGCTATAACAAGAGTAGCTGATCTGGATATACCAACGACGCAATGTACTAAAACTTTTCCTCCACTTTTTATAGCGTTATCAATAAATTTTGCTACTTGATCAAAATATACTGATATATTCCAAGATGGTCTGTCATGACCTGGTATTCCCATATATTTAATCTTGATAGGCGTGTAATATTGTTGATTAGTATTTACTTGATACTCGTCAATTCCTTCTGCTGCATTTACTACGTGTGTGAAGCCATGTTGTAATAAAAAATTTTTATCTTTTGCTGCGTACCTAAAAAAGATAACTAATTATAAAGGTAAATACAGGGGGTCTCAGTATTTGTGAGAAGTACGGCATGTTTCTTCCCAGTAGTCTGGGATAACCGCGACGAAAAATGACGTATAGCTAAAATTGCCTTATGTTTACCTTTTTTAAAATATTCAAAATGTATAGACATTGTGAAAATATCAGAAGCGGGCATGATTTAGTTTGTATTCTATATCGTATGTCGCCCTTCTCAAATATATTGAATGCGTAAAATTCTAAAATCGATTCATTGAATACAACATTCAGAACAAACTTAAAAATTTATGAAAATATCACATATGCGCAAAGTCTCATTCCGCAAAATTCAGTAAATTTCAATACTATTTGCGCTTGATTCATACATTAAAACGTTCAATATGAAATCCTAACACATTTATACTAATAAAATATACATGCACGCTACTTTTATACCTTAATATTATACTAACATCATTAATTCACTCACGCTACTCATTTACAGCAAATCTCAAACCCGCATTCCTGAAAATAAAAGAATACACAGTAGCATTCATTATCGTCTCAATAGGGTTTTGTCTGAAATATTAATTCTCATTTAAATTTGTCCTTTCAACTCATAATCATTTTATACAACATTTAAATATGGTTTTACATAATACTCAACGCTTTATTACAAATTCCAGTGGCGTAATAAGCACACCAAACTTATAAGTAATACTCAAAGAAAAAATTTCCTCGTACAATGCCACGTCCATATAACATCAAAAATTTGCCACACTCACAAGGTAACAATAAATATACCCAATGCGTTAACATAATCTCACAAAAAAAAAAAAAGATAAGCAGAAGAATGGTTATTTTATGTATTAGTATGAAGTGACTATAATGCTTAAGAATTTAAAATTGTATAATAACTGTAATAAATCTTATAATAATAAATTGTAATAATTGTATAATAATAAAGATTACGTATGTTTAAGTAACATAAAGAAATATAAAGAATATAAGCGTCAAAATACTAATACAATTGCAGAAATTACTACAAGATTTATGAAAGTTTGTTTTAGGTTTTAATAAACAAAAATTAGAATTTTACTTATTATAAAAACATCTTCTGAGTTAGAATTAATTAATAGGGCAAAATAAACAATATTAATAAAAAACGGTGTTTAAAAGCCCATCGTTTGTTACAGAATAAGATAACCGTTGATAAATCAGTAATGGCGGTCCATCGTAACCGTGGAAAAAGTCGAACGCTGCGCCGATAAATTAATGAGTAGGGACGCGATCGTACACTCAATGGTAAAATGATCTCGTAAGTTACGAGTCGTAACTGTTGATTATTGCAGCATCGGACACTGGCGGTGTAAGAGATCAGCGTACACCGGAGATCGTTTAAAATATTGCTTCACATTTACAGTTACAGCTTAACAATGTTATCTAATGTATTATACTTCTCGTAATACGAATATTATATATAGTTTTATGAGAAAATAAGGTTAATAAAACGACTGACCGACGTATATTTATTGTTACCCTTCAATTGAATAAAAGTGAAACTTAGAGGATGGAAACGTTTAAGTTGTCACGGTTCGCGACAATAATAAAACAGATTTGATAAATAACTATTAAATTAAATAACAAATAAATAACTATAACTCGGAAATCTAAATTAAAAATAATTGAAGCAGTTGATCGCAAATAAATAACAGCAAGTCCGGTGAGTGGCGCGAGAGCCAGGAATCGCGTGGGGAGCAAACTGGTGGAAACGTGATGTGATAGCTACATCGTGCGGGGCACGATTTGATCAGGAACCTGTCTGCTTGCTATGGAATTACTCAGGAGAACAATACAATTACCTGGGATCGACCTGTCTACAAGGGGAACTCAAGGTCAAAACAGACAGGCCCCGTTGCTGACGACTGTGCCAGGAATGAATGGCGAGTCGGTACGTGGAATGTTAGAGGTATGCATGGTAAAGAATTTGAAATTACGAATGTAATATACGAAAGACACCTTGATATTCTGTGTGTATCGGAGATAAAGCGCAAAGAAAAGGATGCTGTGGAGATGGAGGATGGCAGCGTAGCACTATGGTCAGCAGTTAAGACTGAAGTGCATGGCGCCAAAGGAGTTGGGGTGATCATAAGTGAAAGAGAAAAAAGATGTGTTAAACGGTATGAATTGGCACCTCCCACGGTAATGTGGGTTAGAATGAAAGTGGAGTTTTGAAGAATTTTTCTTGTTGCATGCTATGCACCGGTGAATGGAGAAAGAGACCAGGAGCGTGAGAACTTCTAAAACGAAGTAGAGAACGTGTTGAACGTATGTAAGCCAAACGAAAGAATGATGATAGTGGTGGATATAAACGGATGGGTGGGTGTACAGAGAGAACACACTGAACGCGTTCTAGGAAAGTGCGGAGACCAAAGAGTCAATGAGAATGGTGAACGCTTGGTGAACGTCTGTGTGGAGAGAAGTCTGTTTGTATCCAATACGTAGTTTAAACATAAAAATGTGCATATTTATACATGGTAAAGAGGTGAATCTAAAAGTATGATAGACTTGATAGTGTATGATGAACGGCTTAGAAACCTGGTGAAAGACACAACAGTAATGGGCGGATTGGAGTGTGGATCGGACCACTTTTTGGTTGTCTCAAGAGTGTGCTTAGGGCAAAAGTGGGTCTAGAGAAGGAAAGCAAACGTAGTGCGAACGTCCAGAATTAGGGTAGACAAACTAGTGCGGGTATGTGGAAGAGCGACTGTAGACATGGAGTGAGAAAAAGTGATTGTATGAGGTGTACAGATTAAGAAACAAAGAAGCGAAGGAGGCAGTGAGAATAAGTAAAGAGCAAGCGATGGCTGTGGAAGGAGAGAAAATGCAGAATTATTTTAAATAATATAAACAATATAATAATAATATAATAATGAAATAATATAATAAGGAATAAGTGTAAAAAGTGTTCCGAAACAAATCGTTAAACTAACTGGAGATAAAAACCATTCACCAAAAATAATGCCTTTGACTCAATCGGAAGATTAACGTAGGGTGGTTCCTTCTTTTGATTTGCTTAATTACCACAATTTAGGCTTGATTACTTCCACTGAACATAAATAGAAAAAAACTGCAATTTAACAATAATAAAAATGATCTCGGACGCCAAGATATTTTTTTAATAATGCTCGGAATAACTAAACCGAGGTTGTTTACAACAATAAAAATTTATCAAAATGTAAAAAAATAAAAAAATGTATAGACTATGTTTAGTAACAGTTAAAATGTTAGATAAAGTTAAATAAAATATATCTTAAAAATATCCTGAAATTACTAAAAAATCATTAAACATTAAATACCTGTTATAAAATATAATACATCTTCTTGAGAACCCCTGGTATTATAAAAAATAATGCAGAAATGCAAACCAAGGTGACGTAATCCTTGTGTCAATGTTGCGCAATATATTGCAATAACAATGCTTTTATGTTGTCAACCACACTCAAACTGGAATTTTATTTCTTATAAATTTGTCTTCTTGAAATTGAATAATCCGTTTACTGCATTTTCTTGAAATTTTCAAATAAGAATTGCAATCATAAAATGAAAGCGTACGCAACAGTAAAATTAAATGCGTACTTAATAGTAATTAAAGTGTAAATCAAAGTAAAAATAAAAGAAAGGAAAGTAAAAGTGCCATCAAATCAATGGCACTTTCACAACCTTTAGGTGAAAACCCGAAAAAAAGCTTCCTGCACACACACAACATTCATCAGGAAGTGAAAAAATGAACGCTTTAGGATGTCAGATGATGTAGCCGTGCGCGAAGAGATTTGCGCAAAGAATTAAGTCAACGATGACGCATTGCGCGAACATATTGAGTAGAAAAATAATTTAAAGTGGGAGTACAAACCATTAAGAAGATATGCACTATAAACCCCTAAAAAGATATGCAACTTAAGTTACACCAAAATGCAAATTAAGTTGCCTACCACATATTATAAATCATTAATAATTAAAATCTTTCTTATATTTACAACTAAACGAACGAAGAACCTAAATTACGATATATTTTAATACAACTCAGAATGGGTTGTTACAAGTTAGGAATTTAAACCGGAATTTATTAAGTTATCACATGTTAATTTATACAACTTTGAAGAAATCAGATATGCGTAGACAATATGGACAAACTATTACATTTAAATTTGGAACAACGCGATAGTATTGACCGACTTTGTGCAACATACGCGGTATTTTTCCTATGCAAAATGATAAAGTTACTATAACAAATAAATACGAATGTATGAGTAAAACGAAATGCTCGACCTGTGCATAAGAAAACCGCATAGAAAACCACAAGCGCAGTAAGCGGAAACAAATAGAGAAGTGGTGTCACGTGTGAATGAAATTTGACGTATTTTTTTTTCTTTCGAATATTAGGATATTTAAAATATTATATGTAGAATTTAAAATTAAAACGTTGTTGCCGAGAATTGTTAGTTTAAAGTTTATTATCGCAGTTTCGAAAGGATTTAAATATCATGACAGTTGAAAAGAGTTTTTGTCAAGTAACATAATCTGTATGAGTATAAATTTGTTTTATCGTGGTTGATAACAAAAGGTTCAGTCGCTGTTATACATTTTTTTCAAGTTTACCAGTTCGCTTATATACTGAATTGTTGTTAGTCAGAGTATAGAAAATTTGTTTGAGTAACAGGGTCTCTGATTGAAAAACAGGATGTGTGCGTCTCGTTTCTAGATATCAAGCCTGTTTCTTTTCCTTCGAAATGTTCTCTATGCAGTTTTATTATGGAAAATTTTATGTGACCATTCAAAAGAATAACGTGATCTTGTCATACGCGTTCACAGTGTTTCAAACAAATAAAAGGTTGTTGTAACTATAATTATTGCTATAATAGATTTTGTGTATATAACGGCTTAAATATTTTCACCACTAAATTCGTGTAAACGTAATTTGAAAATAGTCGGATCGTTGAAATTTCACGACCGTACAGTTGCTGTATTGAAACGCTGTATCAAGCTGGTATCCATCGATCAATTACCAAAAGGGTCAATTGTACGAAGTTTGCCTTACCGCTGTGGAAAGGAAAGGGGAGAATTTAGAGTGACTATTTTGTGCAAATTAAGGTAATTAATTTCCTACGTTTAATTTTTTTGTTGGTGATTTCAGTGAAGTTGTTTTATTTGTATTTGTTAGGCGAATGAATACGCTTTCTTTGGTGTATAGCTTTGCATAAAAGCCCTTTAGGCGATTAAGGTAATTTTACAAAAGTGTATTTACTCGTGTATCGTATCATTACGTACTGTACGTTATTTCTATTTTATACTGAATACTGTATACCAAAATTTATATCACGAAAATTTGTCCAGTTTATGTTTTCGACGTTATTCCTTTTTGGTGTAAATTAAAGTTAAGGTAACTAAGATAGACGATTTTGGGAATTTAAACCTTGCAAGGGTCATCTGGATTTAACTATTAGATTTTAAGTAAAAAAGATTGCGCTTTGGGCCCTTTCGGGAGTAAATCGAATGTGTTTTGACAACTGTATCAATACTCTGATTGTTTAATTTTTGTAATTATCGCAATATATGAATAGTGTTAATCAATTTGAGAGTATTATTTCTTAATGAGTGTAATATTATTTGTAGCTTCATTCCTTTTTCACAGCGTTATTATTTAATTGGTACTCAATTTCAAAGATAAGATACTGTTAATTACGTTCAAGTTACTGAGTGGTTTATTTTTTTTATGGAAATTCTGATTTTCACAACCTTACAGTGACAACGTTCATTTATTTTTTTATGATTTGATGAAAGATTTCTCTATTAGATTATTTGATTTTTTTTTTCATAACTTTATTTTAAGATGTAATGGTTCATTGAGATTTAATGTAACGCAACGGTAGAGTAAATAAGATTGATGACCGATCAGCTGGTCTAGTAGCACGTTTTATTGTAGTTACGTGCAAATATTTTGAAGATTTACAGGAAACGCCGGACCAAGGCTGTTAATTTACCGATTCACCTGATTATACGACGTAAAGGTAAGCAAGTTTTTTATTTGCTTTGCACTTAGCTGTGGAATGCTTGCATATAGGTACTTAGATCCCGATATTCTCGATTTAAAACAAGCTGGTGCCCATTTCATTATTCTCTTCTATTTGATTGTGTCATATATACTAGGAGCTATCCTAATCGAGAAATTAATAACACGCCCACGCCCTTTATTCCACTGGGCTACCAGCCCCTTCATTATCTGTTACTTCCGATTGTACTGCCATTTTCGCCCGTGACAGTAGTTGAATTATTAGAATTAAATAACAATATAAAAAGCGATAAATTCCCTTTGCAAACATCACAGGCATTTTAAAGTTTTTTACCTAGTGCAATATATTTTTCACATTGAAATCTTACACATCAAGTAGGAAATACACAGATTTCACGACGAATAACGGTCAATTCCAAACGACGAAATTACCAATGGGTTTCAAATAACCCTAATTCATTTTAACGAATGATAACGATGACATGGTCAGGTTTAAATTATGAATCATGATTTGTCTATCTAGAAGACATTTAAAAACGCATAATTGAACTATAATTTAAATATTTGAACGATTACGAAAAGTAAATGTAAAGTTAAGTCCATTAAAACGCAAATTTTTAAAGAAATTTTGTATTTAGGACATCTAATAACGGAAAAAGGTATATTACCTAATCGAAATAAATCAAGTGTTATTAAACATTATCCATAGCCGACGAACGCAAATGAAACAAAGAGATTTGTAGTATTTATAAACTATTATAGAAAATTTATACAAACTTTGCTAAATAGGAAACTGCTTAAATAAATTTTAATGGAATCAGTCATGTCGCAATACTCTTGACACATTAAAGCAGGCATTAATCAGTCCTTTAATTTTAAATTTTCCAAATTTTTCATTAAAGGATAAGTTCATTTTTAAAACTGATGCAGTAGCCGCAATTCGATGTAATTCGAGTAGACCTGAATATAAAAACCTTATAGATGACTACATGCGCAGAAAACGGAAATAAATAGACAAGCAGATTAACTATTAGAATTAAAAGCATAGAAAGCGATTGCAAATATCACCGACATTGATATGGAAAGATCAGGAGCGGGCATTATTTATTTTGTATTGTTTTATTGACTGCCGCTTTCCTGTGTAAAATTGTAAAGCCGTTCGACTGCCTGATCTAAGGTAATCGATTGTGCAGGACTTCCGGCCAAATATTGTTTAGGCTCTATAAGTATCAGAGAGCTTGTACGTATGATACGAAACATTATACTTAATATAAGATAAAACTATACCGCAAAACAATTGAATTTTTTGATATTTTCTTTTATTAAAAAAGTATGTCACTAAGAATGATCAAAAATGCTCATTGAGCAAGATTAATTATGCCTCACGCTGTAAAGTAATCAAATATATGAGTGCAGAAAACGACGACGATTCGGTTATGTTACCGAAAGAAACTAGAGAAGGTATTTTTACAGCAGGTATAATAGACCAAATTAAACGTTAGTTCCGATTAAAATATTAAATACGAATGAGGATGCAAATAGCAGTGAGGATTCCAACCGGAATTAATTAAGTTATCACATGTTAATTTATACAACTTTAGATGAAATGAGATATGCGTGGACAGTATGGAGATGCTATTAAATATAAATTTGGAAAAACGCGATAGTATTGAGCGATTTTGCAAAATACGCGAATATTTTTCTTACCCAAAATGATAACAAATATATATATATATATATATATATATATATATATATATATATATATGAATGTATAAGAATAAAACAAAATGCCTGACCTGCACATAAACAACCTTATAGATAGCCAAGCGAGCATAAAACGGAAATAAATACATAAGCAAACTAATCACTAGAATTAAATAAAAATATAGAAAGCGATAAATGCGTAGAACTTTCAAGGTAAGGCCAAACCTTTTTTTTTGGCTCTGTAAGTACCAAAAAACTTGTACATATGATACGAAACATTAGTATAAGATAAAACTATGCGGTAAAATAATTGCTTATCGTGTTAAATTATGACGAATTTAGATATTTCCTTTCATTAAAAAATATATCACTAAGAACAATCAAAGCTACTCATTGTATAGGCGCCGGATACGTGAGTACTTAAGCACCCACGGTCATCAGAGAGATACATAAAGACAAGCACCTTGCTTAAATATAACGAAAAGACTGAAACGATTTGATATTGGGGTAATTCTTAAAAAAATTTTGCTACTACACTGCTTCTAAACGCTGCAAACGGAGTAAGATGGGGCATTACGGTGCGCCTTACATTCGGTATATAATTAGTAGCGGGGTACTTGGGAAATACAATAGCCCCCTTGTGGACGAGAACGTCATTTTGGTTTTAATTAGAAATAAAATTAGGTATTGGTATGAACATGCTATGTTTATTCCTTATCTCGGGACAGAGCAATTGGTATAAAAAAAGTATCACTTTGTCCATAACAATTTTAATTAATTAAAAAACGGTTAAATTAATGCTTTTAGATAGTACTATCAATATTTAATATATGACAATAAGAATAATTCTGTGTATATACAACAAGGTTATTTATCTTTTACGGATGATTCCTTTCATTTTTTGTTATACATATAAAATACTTTAATTAATCCTGACGAGTATATACACTCACGTTGCTAATATCCGACCTCCTCGACGTTACCGCTAGGTCAAAAAGACCAACGCTAAAGGTTCTTTGCATACTGGTTTGGCCTTAACCGCTCGTGAAGAGTGGGTAGCTGACTTACTGAATGTTTTGTCACAAAATATGTTAATGCACTTAGGATTTAAATCTTTAATTGTCTATACACCTGAACGATTTAATACTATTAAAAAACGCTCATGTATTTACATCAGTATTATTAATATTCAATACTGTCAACTTGAATCTTGAATTGACAATATTTAAAAATCTTTCTTAGATAGAAAGACCACTTTAAAAGTTTCTGTTCTATTGCGTAGGTCTTATGCAGAAAAATAGGTGGTGCTCTAGGTATTGAGTTTTTGTTAACATTTTTTTATTAATGAAATAATTAACATTTATTAATTTCGTTTATATAGGAGTTCAATTTTGATATTTTTATTTTTGCAAAAATTCCTATTACTGTGTTGTTAACATCCGGTATGTTGATGATAAGATCCCGTTCCATAGACAACATAGCAAGCGCAGAATTTCTTAAAAAGATGCAGATGGCATCGGTATTGTGATAATTATCTCCAGCAATTTGATTGTCTCTTGAAAAACAGGATGAAGTTGGTTTGACCTAATAAATAAAAAAAATGAGAGGGCTCCAGAAATATTGCGAAATTATTCCCTCTCCTACACCAGTTTTAGTTCAGTTTTTAATCTATTTGCATTCAAATGAAAATACCGTACTTAACACATACGGGCCAGGAATTTGTTTTGTGTAGTCCTGGAACTTTAAAGACTGCCCTGTAAATTTGTATCTGGCTCTTGTTTCACTGATTATGACATCGCAAACTTCTTTGGCTTCTCTGTTTTTTGTTCTTGTGAATGTCTCTATACCTCTTCTCTTCCGTGTTTCTTGATTACTCTTGTTCTCTACACCATCTTCTTGAATATTGGCAGTCGAAGTAAAATTATTTCGTATGTTAGAAATTTCATCCGCCAACTTTTCAATGCTACTTTTTATATAAACTGCATCGATTTCTCGTTTTTGTAGCTGATTGTGTAGGATACCCACATGCGGCATTATTTTATGGAATATCTTTAGCCAAAATAAAAAATCTTCATCGTTTCTCTTCTCTGTACTCAAATACAGTATTAACAGTTCTTGAATTAAAGTTCCACCTTGTAGTAACAGCCCGGGGTAATCTTTTGCAAACTGCATTGTCTAGAGCGGCTGTTCGCTGGGGGGAGTTTGAGAAAAAGGAACAAATTCCACTCAAATCGGCAAAAAATATACGTACACTGCGACTGATGGATGCAGCATTTGACATAACCAAATTCAACTGATGGGCGTAGCAGTGAATATATTGAGCATTTCAATAACTTTCCTTAATTTTAGCTTGTACTCCACCAGATGCCCCACTCATAACATTCGCTCTATCATAAGTTTGCGCTACCAATTTAAATGCCTCATTCTGTATATGCCTACCAATTTCAGTTTTTATGCATCCCGATAAAGATTCTAGATCATGCTCTTCTGGATTGCTAAATCCCAAAATCTTTCAATGGGTTTTCCATCATATATATCGATACATAATGGCCATTTAAAAGTTGCCGAAACATCAGTAGTTTCGTCGGCAATAATGGACAGATAATTTGTGGATTTAACTTCCTGAGAAATTGTTTCACGGCATACTTCTAACATGAATTGCAGCAATTCATTTTGGATAATGTTTGATATACCTTTAAAAACAATGGCTTTATCTAAATTCATTTTCATGGCATCGTCCATTTCGGCACTAAAATTTATCAAACCTCGAAATACTCCCGGAATTACAGAAGCTGCAGTTTCATCGCGACCCCTTAAAGCTAATTCGAAACTGCCACAAAAGCGAATACAGCTGATTATTGTATTCAATACATATCTGTTTTTAGTCACTAAGGCATTATAGTGTTCAATAGTTTTTCTATATTCAGAGTCCAGAATAGCAGCAATAATTGCCGTGCTCTACATAGCTAAATTCAAAACATTTTACATATGCACTGTAGACTTTTCGTGTTTGTTAATTTTTTCACTTATATGATTTAAATCGGTTATTCCAGTTTTTGTCGAAGAAACTTCTCCTCCAAATAACAAACACGGAAAATAAAACGTAGCATTTACAGTATCACATCGGCATAACCATACATGTTTTTTGTATCATTCCTTGTTAAAAGTACGCACAAATTGTTTATTCTTACTTTTTACGGAAACTTTTATAATAATATCTAGTGTAAGTCTTCCAATACGTTTAATTTCCATCTTTTGCACCAATTGTAAAGTAGAAAAAGGTTTTTTGAAAATAAATTGCACCGAATTCATTTTAAAATTCGCACTGATACCCTTACGTTGGAATTATTCTGTTACAGCCACAAATGAACAACCTGTCGTTGCGAATCCGAACTTGCGATGCAAACTAGCGCACCGTCGCCTGTTAAAAACGCATTTGGCCGCTAGCCCGAATCCGCCCGAGTATGTAATTAGAAGCTGATAGGTAAAGATTCCCGTGTTCCGACTACTAGAGCACGCTGCGCGATACTTCGATACTTAGCGATGCATATTTTAAGTAGGATATACTTGCTATGCGCTATAAAGCAATATAATAAGCAAACAATGAATAATATCTGTGAATTAATATTTTTAATTTGTGAGTTACCTTAACTCATTGCAGTCTGCAGGAATATATTCCATATTTTATTTTATTCAGGTGGTGCGCGAGCACCGAAGCACTTCAGTGGTAACCGCCCCAGCTTCCAACACACAAAATCACTTTACTTGTAAACGTTTTTATGTTCTATTATAAGCAATGGGTTGTGGCAAAAAAACAACCAATATTTTTAACTGCACGACTAACTTGAACAACATAAATTAGCACAGATCGTTATGTTCTCTTTAAAAAAAAACACGCGCGCGACCTTTCTTTCTAAGGATTCGCTAATACAGTTCTGCTTAGTCTACCACTCTTCTTCTTTTATAGATACAAACGTCAATCTTGCCGTCCACAAATATTTCCCGCTAAATTTAAATCAACCAATCGTAAGGAGTTCAAATGTCACTTGACTTTGCCCAACCGAAAATATGAAACGGAACCAACACAACATACTCCTTTTAACTGTAATATTGTATACAAGTATCATTAATTCACCCACGCTACTCAATCACAGCAATCTCAAATCCGGATTCCTGAAAATAAGGAAGCCACACAGTAGAATTCATTCTCGTCTCAATAGTGATTTTTCTGAAATACTTAATTTAGTACTTTCAAGTCTCAATCCGTTTATAAAACGTTTAAATATGCTTTTACATAATACTCAATGCTTGACTACAAATTCCATTGGCGTACAAGTTGTACTCACATAAGGATTCTCCCGTACAAACCGAAATCCACACAATATCAAAAATTCATCATCCGCAAAACTAACACTAAATATACCTAGTGCGTCAAACTAACCTCACAATAGAAGAAGATATTAAGTAAAAAAATGTTTATATGAAATTAGTGTGTAGTGATTATAATGTTAAAGGAATTTAATTAATTGATGATAAAATAGGTGTAAAAATATTAAATACAATCAGCAGAAATTACAAGATTTATGAAAACTTGGTTTAGGTTTTAATAAACAAAAATTTCAATTTTATAAAAAATAATCTGGGTTAATATTAGTTAAAAGAGCAAAGAACAATATTAACAAAAACAATGTGTTAAAAAACCAATAGTTTCTTACAGAATATGATGACCGTTGGTAAATCAGTAAAAATGAGTTCAATTGTTGATTTAAAAACTGCAGGTAGGTTATCGCCATGAATGAACGAGTGTGAAAATATTACTAAAAAACTTATGCATTCAAATAAATTATATAAAATTCATAAAACTTCAGTAGATTATATTTTAAAAACTAGGATGTCGAAAAATGCAAAAATTAGTTTAGATAAATCATATGAATCGGTAGGAAAATTATTAGAAGGCATTGTGGAAGAGAAACACAGTAGCTTTGGCAAACGAGTTTCATATTGGTGCTTACATGTATTCTGATCATTTTTTAACTTGAAAAAGACATTTATTGACAAAACTTGGTACAATATATACTAATCAAAATATTTTCCATCAGTCGCTACAACTTTTTCTCATCTTTGTGCAACACGGCGATACCATGTTGAAAGAACGTTGGTGGTTTGGCAGCGATCCAATCATCGACCCATTTTCGCATTTCTTCAGCATTTCGTGTGCCAGCCTTGCCATGCTGCATCGATCTGAACAAGTGGTAATCAGAAGGCGCTAGGTCGGGTGAGTACGCTTGGTGCGGCCGAACTTCCTATTCGAGCTGCAACAGTGTATTCTTCGCAACTCTTGCAACGTGTGGCCGAGCGTTGTCATGCAAGAGGATGACTTTGCGTCTGTTACTCGCTTTTGTTGGTCTTTTTTTGCAACAGTACGTCGTTTAATTTGTAGTGGAACCACTTTTCATCGCCAGTCACAATACACCACAGAAAACTATTCTTGTTTTGCCTGGCAAGCAATGAAACCGCGATGTTGAAACGGCTCGAAATAGCATTTTCAGTCAATTCCTCTCTCCTTTTGGATCTTTCCCATTCCATGTAAACGTCTGAAAACAGATGATTCCTCAACTGCTAAGCTGTCTGAAAGTTCTATGAGAGTTTGAGCTGGGTTTTCGTCCAATAAGACTTTTTTGGCCCTCCAGGCCGTTCTTTGTCATTGACATCAAAATCACCACTTTTAAAGCGTTGAAATCAAAACCGACAATTGGAATATGACGGAGCAGCATCACCATAAATTTGTAAAAGTGTTTGATGGGCTTCGGCAGCAAATTTCTTCAAATCAAACAACAAAGTAATGAATGTCGAAAATGAATGATTAGCGTCTGTACACACTGAATAACTCAATAATACTAAATGGAAAACTGTTATTTTATATAGAAAAATGTCAAAACCATCGAATTTAACAGTTAGGTTAGGTTGTTTAACAGTTGTTTCCCTTGATACTTGGTATTTTCACCAATAGTTATCGCTGATCAAAATACATGCAGGCACTAATAAAAAAATATTGATAAATTTGGGGAAAACTCGACGTCGTTTGCAATTTGCCGTAAGCTTAGGTTAGGATTTTCCGCCACAGCCGCCAAAACATAAAAGTATTCGCATTATCCTCTGCACTCACCTGTCAACCGATTAGTATATTTCACGCTAAACAATGCTCTTATATGACGAGAGCTATTTCCATCAAAAGACCACTTTATCACTTCTACTTTTTCTGACGTTGAGTACATCTTACGAGAACAAATTTTAATGTTATTTTTTGTCTAAAATGATGGGGCCAATAATAGTACATTAAGAATTTTGCAGTAAAATCCCTATGCTATGTCCCTGCTTTTCCCTGTTTAGCTTAGGTGTTAGATCGGGGTAGCCATTTTCTTTAATCATATTGTTTCAACTCTATCGTACAAGCATCTTGCCACGCCTAACTTCACACCTTGGTGGGTAGGTACCTCCCCGTTTCTTGTATACATTTATCGTGAAAGTGTTGCCATTCCTGTGTACAAGTACATCCAGGAATGGCAGATTTTGTTCCCACTCCAATTTCATTGTGAGTGAATTTTATGTAGGGTGCGCGGATATTTAAATGACCTAGGAATTCATTCAGCTTATGCTTGACGTGTTGGGAAACTACGAAGGTATCGTCTGTGTATCTAAGCCACTTCCTTGGTTTTTGCGTGAATTAGGATGTCTCTTGGTCGTCTTTCATGTGTGCGTTGCTGGTACTGGGGAACCCATCGCCATCCCAAACTCTTGTTGGTAGATTTTGTCTTCTACTTGAAAGTATGTTGTTCTAATGCATATTGTCAGAAGTTCCGTGATTGATTTTACCGAAAGTAGACGAAAGCACCCAACTCTCATTATCGCCCAATTCACGTAAAAACGAAGGACGTAGCTTAGATACGTGGACAATAGGGGAGAACGGGGTACTGAGAGCTAGCGTGTAATGGGAGCTACTACAATTTACACACACAGGAACAACCAAGCCCCGCCAAAATGGCAAGAACAGCTTCGGGAACCTTCGTTTGTGCAACGTTATCGCCGCTGGCCAGGTTAGTGGTACGCGTATGACGGAGATGAGCAGAAGTTAGTTTTGTGCCTCACCGTTATAAAGAAACATCAAATATCGCAACCAAAATAAGTACCTGAATTTTTATCATTCTGTTGTTTTTAAGTTTATTCAATGGCTTATTTCATACAGTTTACGATAAAAGTGGACGATAGATGATTTAGCAATGTTTGTTTATATTAGTTTTATTAATCTGAGATGGTTAACATTCGGGCAATGGGAGCTAGAAGCGTTCCCATTACCCCGCTATGGCTCCTATTACCCTTTCAAAAATCGTAATTCGAATCGAATTGAATAAGTTTTACTTCATTTTTCAGTTGCCACTAACTAGGCAGCGAACAACATCAAAGACCAGTTGAACCTGGGCTACGTTAGAGAGTGCAATAGAAACTATACGGAAGAAAGGAATATCAGCTAATAAAGCGACACAGGACTTTCAAATACCGTATAGCACGCTGAAGAAACGGTACAGATTAGCAAATAGCGATGATATTACTTACCGTCGTTCTTCGCTGCTTGGGAGAAAACCGGTGTTCACTAGTGAACAGGAACAGACACTTGTTAACTATATTCTTGATGTGTCTATTATGTTTTATAGTTTAAAATGCAGCCAACTGCGTAAAATATGCTATAATATGGTTGTAAAGTGTGGCGTTGAAAAAAAATTTAACACTGAAAAAATCGCTAGAAAAGATTGGTTGTTCGGGTTCATGAGCCGACACCCTGAGCTGAGTATTAGAAAGCCAGAAGCGACTAGTATAAATAGAATTGTGTGTTTTAATAAGACTGTAGTTACCCGCTTCTTTAATAATCTTGAATCTGTAACGACTAAATTTAGGTTTAAGCCTCAAAACATATTTAACATGGATGAGACATGATTTTCTACGGCCCATGAGCCAAATAATATTATTGCGCTCAAAGAACGGAAGCGTGTTAGTGCACTCACTTCATAGGAAAGCGGCAAAAATGTTACTGCAATTTGTGTCATGAGTGCAACAGGCATTTATGTGCCCCCATTATTCACTTTCCCTCGACAACGATACGTTCCACAGTTGGAACGTGATGGGCCACCAGTAGCTGAATATACTTGTACTCTTAGTGGGTGGACCAATGAGCAAATGTTCCTTACATGGCTTCAACACTTCATTAAAGTTACAAGGTCTACTGCTGAAAAACAGATCTTGCTTATTATGGACAACCACAATAGTCATTCTACACTAGAAGCGTATGAGATGGTCAAAAATAGCATGTAACCATGTTGAGCCACCCTCCACATTCGTTACATCGCCTACAACCGTTAGATGTGACTTAAGTCAGCTTATAGGAAGGAATGTGACGGGTACATGAAATCAAGAAACATGATTAAAATAACTCCATACGAAATAGCTGGACTATTCAACAAAGCGTACTCGAAGATAGCATCTATAGACAAGGGAATATCTGGCTTTAAATCAACCGCAATATTCCTATGGACCCACCTGTTTTTCAGATGAAGATTTTATTTCTCTTTATGAGAATGAGTATAATATCAGCACTACTATACTCACTACTAACGATCGTAACTCTATTCTACCTTCAGGAACCATAGCTACAGTTACTTCATAATCATTAACGTCTTCTCAAGAGCCGCTGCAAATGCCTACTACCACGTTACAACATTCCGGCAACGAATCGTCACCAGGTGCGCAAGTACGAGATTCTTCTCAGCCATCTCCAAGCTTTGCTGATGTTTTAAATGTTTTAATTCCTCCCTGAAAAAACTAATAGAAATAAGCAACATTCAGAAGTTTTGACTAGTACCCCCATGAAAAAAGTTTTCGAGAAGAGACTAAAAATAAATCATCTAAGAAAAACATAAAGAAGGCAACTAGAAAGTTGTTCCAAGACAACCATATGTCGATGAAAATAATATATGTGGCGATGACTCTGAATATTCAGAGAAGGAAAATGGATGCATCATATGTAACGATGATGGTAAAAATAAAGAGCTATGGTACCGTTGCAAAGCCTGTGGTAAATGGGCCCATTCTGAGTGTTCGGGTTGCGATAACCGCATAGATTATATTTGCAATTTTTGTTTAGATCCCTAGAATACCTTCTGGTATATTTCACTTTTCAAAAAGCTTAATTTTATTTTGTTTTACATTATGTAATGGCTCTCATTGCGCATACGGAGGTTTTTTGGCTCTCATTACCCGATGGGAGCGAAACTGACTATAAAGAAAGCTATTTTCGTTAACTAAGAGTAAGTTTTTAATATGTTTGTCGGATGTGTTTAAAAAAATAAATGATTCAACATAAATTCGTATTTTTTTAAACGTTTCCTTACATGGCTCCAATTCCCCACTCTCCCCTATATTCGTAGATTGATAACACGGCAAGCATAAGCTAGATGAATTCCGAGATCATCGAAATAGCCGCGCACCCTCCTTAAAATTCACAATAGAATTAAAGTCGGAACAAAAACTGCCATCCATGGATGTACTGGGTGGCCAACTAAGAATGCGAGGTACTGTATCTGGGAAAATATCCATCGTAGAGGCTTGCGGAAAAAAAATTTTTACTAAAACGGCCAATACAAAAACCTGGAAAATATTTTCAAGTTTCTGAAATGGCCGCTAGGGGGCGTAACTGCAATCTTGAATCTAAAAAAGTGATGTTTCTGTGAATTCTGCTGTATTCACCTAATAAAAAAATAACTGATCTTTGAAGTCGAGGATAATCTGAACTTTTTTTATTTGGCTCTTTTTGACGTATGTCTAAAAATAAAGTGGTTGGGGGTATTCAAAGGTTTCCTTAAATAACTCCCTGTATCTTCGAAATGGCTACGCCGATTTTAACAAACTTGGGCACGTTGAAATGAGCTATTCTTGGGCTACAAATGTTATAATATTTGAAGTTTTGTTAGTTTCACATGTCGTCGCTAGAAGGCTTTGTTCGACATTCTGACAGAAACGGTTAATTTTCGCAAAAAAATTAAATGCATTGGTATGACTTTTTTTCATGAACAAGGCCTTGAAAGAGGAAGATTTTGATCGAAGGTTAGACTATTGCCATTGGTTGCGTTCAGCGCCAAGGACGTTGGAGTTTAAATGTATGGTGTAGCATACTGGGAGGCAGAATTATTGGGCTCTAAATGGCAATGTATTTCTTGACTTTTTGGCCAATCAATTACCGTTGTTGTTGGAAGATGTGCCTCTGGAAACAAGGCAAAATTGTTTTTGTAGTTGGGTGGTTGCCCAGCACATTTTGCTATTAATGTGCGAGAGCATATTAATGCAGTATTTCAGCAGCGGTGGATTGGAAGAGGAAGTCTGTTTCCATGGAATCCGCGATCGCCAGACTTAACTTGCCTCGATTTTTATTTATGGGGGCGCTTAAAGGACGTCGTGTTTCGGACTCAACCTATTACTAGAGAAGATATGAAAAACCGGATTCGTAAAGCAATACGTAACATACCGAGAGCCGAAATTGAAGCTGCAGTTTTGTCTAGTCATGAGAGGCTTCAGCAATGCATAGAGCGTGATGGTCAGCATTTCGAGCATTTACGGGGGCATTAAAAACCTTCCTCCTTTAAATCGGTTCTTTTTAGGGCCACAACTTACATAATAGAAACAATTCCAGAAAAATGTAGTTAAAACAAAATAAAAATTTAAGGGATTTGCGTATAAAGTATTCTTTGGCCGATATTTTAGGTTAGGAACAAAATATCTATATGCGGTTTTCGCGAGCTTGTTTAGGCATCATGTAGCTACTTGTTCATGAAAAAAAAGTCATACCAATGCATTTAATTTTTTTGCGAAAATTAACCGTTTCTGTCAGAATGTCGAACAAAGCCCTCTAGCGGACGACATGTGAAACTAACAAAACTTTAAATATTACATTTGTAGCCCAAGAATAGCTCATTTCAATGCGCCCAAGTTTGTTAAAATCGGCTTAGCCGTTTCGAAGATACAGGGGGTTATTTAAGGAAACCTTTGAATACCCCCCCCCCCACTTTATTTTTAGACATACGTCAAAAAGTGCCAAACAAAAAAAGTTCAGATTATCCTCGACTTCAAAGATCAGTTATTTTTTTATTATGTTAATATAGCAGAATTCACAGAAACATCACTTTTTTAGATTCAAGATTGCAGTAGCGGCCATTTCAGAAACTTGAAAATATTTTCCAGGTTTTTGTATTGGCCATTTTAGTAATGACTTTTTTTTGCGCAAGCCTCTACGATGGATAGTTTTCCAGATACAGTACCTCGCATTCTTAGTTGGCCACTCTGTACTTGCACAAGTATATACAGAAACCACACCCACACGGGGAGGTACCTACGCTTCAACTCCAATCACCACAAAAGTGTGAAGTTAAGCGTGGTAAGATGCTTGTACGTTAGAGCTGAAACAGTACGCTTGAAACAAGAGGACCTGAAAAAAGAACCTAACCTAAGTTAAACAGGGAAAGGTTAACAGAAAAAAAGAAACAAAATACACAGCTGTAATCCCATGGACAAAATACGAAGGATAGACAGTAAATTCAAAATACGCACTGTGTTCAAATCAATAAGAATGCTCAGGGTAATACTAATCAAAACCAAACCACACAAGGAAGGCTAGAATTACAAGAATTGTGTATACAACCTACCATGCGAATGCGACAAATGATACATAGGAGAGAGCACTCAAAGTGAGAACTCATGAACACAAGATCAAGAATCGCCGACCATGTCTGGAACGAACACCCCCAAAATCCAATGGAATTACATACAGATAATGGCAATAAGCCACTTACCTCGCACTGGCATAAAATCCGATAAGCCAAGCTAGTGTGGAAATGAAACCCATATGGACCCAAAAATGCACGAAGACCTTAGGCGCAGTAGACTGCGCAACCACGTTAATGTTATATATATATATATATATATATATATATATATATATATATATATATATATATATATATATATATATTGGATTACTCAGTGGCTTAGCGATCAAGGTGTCAAACTAGTAAGTGATAGGTAAGTAGTTAAGTGCCTGAGAAAAAATCAAAGTAAATGAATTCGACTTAAGTGCGAAATCAGTCCTTCTTAGGACTAAACCTGATGACGGAACGCCACGCTACAAAAACAAAAACTATGGAAATATGGCTATCAACACAACTAATCTTATGTTTGATAATTTATGTTTGTTCTCTCATCTCATCTCAGATCTCAGTTTAGATTGAGTGATTTGGCTAGCTAAGATAGGTACGGTGGTAGTTTTGTTTAACATGAAGATAAATCAAATTTCAATCGTGAAATTTAGAATTTCAATTGACAAGATTTGTTAGGGAGTTTGGGAATTATTTACTTTTGAAGCACTCGTAAAGTGTTTTTGGAGCATTTAGTGTTTCTGATTCGACCTAAGGGAATAGCTACTGAAGTCAAAGACCCGCAGGAGACTACAAAAGGTAGGTTCACGTATGTTCCTATGTTTGTGCATCAGCTTTAGTTAGCGTACTTTAACCGGATTTAAGACTGGGTGGCGTCCAGAATATTACCCGATTTGACATACCCTTTAACAACAAGGTAGTTGGCCCTTGCGGATATTTGCCTGTTCGGTGTTCTAATGCCGTTTGACCCGTTACATGTTAAAAATCTATTTTAAAGCGGTTTAAATTGAATATAAATTTAAAACAAAGTTGTTTTAGCATAGGTAGTATTTATAACACAACATATACAAAACAAACTACATCAAAACATAACATCGCTTTTGTATTTTACATTTCACTAAACACACGACATTCTTAATCTTAATTTATCACGTTTAAATACAAAAATGTTGTACATCAAACGCAAACCACCTGTTTAATACTTTGGTCATTAGAATATCAACAACCAAAGAAATTAAGTTGCAACATTTTAAATCATCTATTCACGTCATTCATGCGTACTTAAAAAACAATATACTCACATACCAATGGTAATACACTACAAAACAATGACTTACTTATCTCCAAGAAAAAGTCCATTACATATTTGGTTAACAGAGTGAATATTGGATAGACCTATTGCACTTCCACGAACTGTTATGGATAAAGTATCAAGTAAGTCATTCAGCATTGTTCCAGTAAGAGAACCTGCAGATTTTGGACGTAAGGTTCCCTAAAACTTTGTATAAATCTAATATCTATTTAATTAAAGTTCTTACACTATAAACTGATTCTCTCCACATTTTATTAGCCATGATAATGAAGTGTGTCAATTAAAGGATAAATGAGTATCACACACTTTCTATAGACCATTACTAATCATTGATGTAAGTTTGGATATATAAAACTCACCGTTTATATTTAGAATTAAACATAACTGCGTATACTGTTCTAAAAATAATAGATGATTAAGTTGCCAAAATTTTATATAAATTACATAAAGGGTGTCTTAAGTGAGATGGCCCCTAAGGTAATTGTACTAGTACCTGACACTTTTATACAACTTAGATAAAAATATACACTTAAATTTGACAAATATTGCATTTAAAAGCCAAATATTACGTGTATATTGAAGTTAATTCTTGTGTATTAAAAATTTAAAAATTGCAAAAATCAGTTAATTTTCTAAAAAATAAGAAAAATATTAGCACGTGCTTATGCTCCAATGCATGACATTAAAAATGAATGATGTTCCTAAAGATTATGCTTGGTCCCCTCATCAACTAGTTATGGAAATGTAAACTTTCGCCATTATTATACATAATTAAAATACTTAGCTTTTGTGTTTTTTAAAGGGTGTATTTTTATATTTATATCTTATATAAATCTATACGTTTCGAATAACAATTACAGTTATCGCCCTCTGTAAGTGGTAATATCTGAAATAATTGCTTGAGATGTTAGAAAAAATTATGAATTATCAAAAAAACATAAGCCTGCTCTTAATACAATATATTGTAGTAAATAATAACTAGATCATTAATAAATTAAGTATCAAACTGCCTTGAAGATGACAAACCGGAACATCCTCTAACGGTCGAAGCTGAGAGTGAACAGTGTCATAATCAAAGAGCAAATTTGTAACAAACAAAATACACCCACGTACCACACAAAAATTAAAAAATACCGAACTCGTTTCAATAGCTAAGCTATCACCTTCAGCGGTCGACTGAGACGAACTAAAGAAATTTCTAAAATATCAGCGAGTAACGCTTCGTTGATTTTTAACTTTACATACTCTGTTTCTTTTTGTTCTCTAGCGTTACCTAATGTAATTACATTTCTAACCTTAATCCTATCTGAAAACCCATTGTATGCAGCAGTTTCTTTAATAGTGCGAAATTCTTTATTATAATTTTGAACTGAAAGTGGAAGTGGAAATCTATGAGCCAAAAAATTAAAAGCCGTGAGTTTATGCTGCTTAGAGGGATTGGACTCATTGGTTATGTATCTTATAATGCTAGTTTCTTTACGATAAATATCTATATCTAGTTTAGTACCATTTCTCGATACTAGAGCATCAAGAAACGGGAGACTGCTATTGGCCTCTATCTGATAGGTAAATTTGATTGTCGGAAATTTAAAATTTTAACTTTTTACAAAGTTCTCAACGCTATAAATTTTAGTATTAAGGATGGTAAATACATCATGTACAGGTTGTCCCATTTTCGTATGTTTTACGGGGTATCTCGCTTATTTTTTAGGTTAGAACCTTGCGGTTTTCGCGACACCGTGCTATTTTTTAATGAAACCAAAGATGCACTAATCAAATTTACCATAGCCATCTTAGTTTGTGTGCTACAGGGTGATTTTGGAAAAATTGCATTTTCAGTCATGCCCTGTAACTCTGTTATTGTCAGACATATTAAAAAAGTAAAAACTGACATTTGTAGATTTTTTTACGTAGAATCCAGTGGCATACTCAGATTTTCTTTAGAGGTCACAATTTTTGAGATATTGACATAACCTACTTTTTTTTTATGGGACACCCTATATATTTTTTAAATCTTTTTCCCTTGCCAAGAGCTTTTCAAAATATAGCATAGTTTATATTTATTTTTATAAATAACGTGACAAAGTGATTTTTTTCTATAATTTACATTGATAATAGTGGATAGCCGTGGGTAACCATGGTAACGCAAAAAACAAAATAATTAACGTTCTGCCATTACTTAGGTATTTGATTTTTGAAGTTACTGCTTCTCTCAAATTATTCCTGCTTACATTTTCCCAAATTTAGTGCTGATATTTATTGTTATTCGTTGTTTTTGTTTATTGTTATCGTTCTTGTTCTTGTTGTTGTTGTTGCTGTTGTTTAATTATTTTTTAATATGGCTCGAACCCAAAAATTTGAAAACTTTGACAAATATGATATGAATACCTGCTTCATATTATCTAATGAACACGCAGACCAGGCCTTAGAACTCTATTTGAACAGGTCAGTTAATCTTTACCTTATAATTTGTATTTATTTTATATACCTATTTTGTCATATAGATATCCCGAAAGAAGACAACCCGACAGAAGAAAATTTCAAAAATTAAAATTTAATCTTTGCCAACATGGATGTTTTGACAAACCTCGACCTCGAGTTTACAACAAAGAGAACGAGGAATCAGAGATCAACGTTTTAGCAGTTGTTTAAGCCACTCCTGAAACCTCGTGCAGGAAAATAGATGAAGAGACCGGTGTGTCTAAAACAAAAGTGCAAAAGATTTTTAAAAAAACATAAATTCAAACTCTACAGGTATAAACTTGTTCATCATCTGCACTCTGGTGATGCTGAACGTAGATTGGAGTTCTACAATCGGTTTATAAATATGAAAACTCAGGACAATAATTTTGAAAAAAAAATAATTTGGTCAGACGAGGCACATTTCACAAGTTCGGGAATTTTTAATAGACACAACTCGCGGTTTTGGAGTTAAGAAAACACCCACGTGATTTTTCCTAGTGAGCGTCAAGGCAGGTTCGGATTTAATGTCTCCTGCTTTATTTTTAACCGAAAAATAGCTTACAAGATTTATGAAGAAAACCTAAACTCTAATAGGTACTTACAAATTCTACAAGAAAAAACTATGAACATTTTAGAAGATATTCCACTGGCTCAACTGAACGATATATTCTTCCATCAGGATGGGGCTCAAGCCCACAATGCTAGAATAATAGAAAACTGGCTAAATGAACGTTTTCCCAGGAGATGGATTGGAACAAATGGACCTGTTCGATGGCCACCACCATCACCGGATCTCTCGGTTTTGCATTTTTTTTTGTGGGGGTATTTAAAGAATAAAATTTATTAAGGGCAATATGCCAACTTGCAATAATTAAAAACTGCAACGAAAAATGCTTTTGCAGAATTACGAAGACAATCATTTATTTTGGAAAATGCTATTAAAAGAATTTATAAACTTTGAGAAACTTGTAGGAGACATAATGGTCTGCAACTTGAACAATATTTGTGATTAATTAATTATTTTGTTTTTTTATCAATGTAAATTATAGAAAAAAATCATTTTGTCACGTTATTTATAAAAATAAATATAGACTATGCTATATTTTTGAAAAGCTCTTGGCAAGGGGAAAAATATTTTAAAAAAATATATAGGGTGTCCCATAAAAAAAGTAGATTATGTCAATATCTCAAAAACTGTGACCTCTAAAGAAAATATGAGTACGCCACTGGATTCTACGTAAAAAAATCTACAAATATCAGTTTTTATTTTATTAATATGTCTGACAGTAATAGAGTTACAGGGGATGACTGAAAATTCAATTTTTTCAAAATCACCATATAGCACTAAAACTAAGATGGCTATGACAAATTTGATTAGTGCATCTTTGGTTTCATTAAAAAGTAGCAAGGTGTCGCGAAAACCGCAAGGTTCTAACCTAAAAAATAAGCGAGATACCCCGTAAAACATACGAAAATGGGACAACCTGTACATATCTAATCCAAACTCTAGGAAAATAAGGCAAATCGCGTTTTAAGTATGTTTTACCCATGAACAGATTGGTCATAAACGGAGATAAGCTATTACCCATTGTCGTACCATGTTCTTGTTTGAAAAATTGATGGAACATTTTTGTTTCGTACCCAACTTTTTTTTTTTTTTTTTTTTATGATTGTGAACCTGAACAGGCTAAATAAGGCCTATCGTGCTAAAGCACTAAGGAACACTTAGGAGGATGGATAGAGGGATAATGAATTACCAATAGATGCTTATGAACAGCTACCTTAAATTTTCTCATATCATAAGTGAGAGGAAAACAGGAACTAGGAAGATCATTCCAGAGTTTAGAAGCCGTGTAGAAAAATGTGGATTGCGCCCGTTTGGTACGACAAGTGGAGATTTGTACTGCATACTGATGATGTGACTGAGCGAACCGAGTGTTTCTCGCAAAGATAGCCGAAGATGGTATCAAAGAATGTAATTCACCAGCACAATAGCCGTTGTAATAACGATAATACAAAGAAAGAACTGAAACCATCCTTCTATGCTCAAGGGACTGTATGTGAGAAGTTAAAGACGGGTCATTTATAAGCCTAATCGCTCTTTTGAATACGATCAACGATATCGAGAGCGTATTGCGCACTAACCAAAGGTGAGAATTATATTCCAGATGAGGCCGAATTTGGGCCTTATACAGCAAAAGGAGTTGTCGAGAAGTAAAGTACTGCTTAGATCTGTAAAAAAAGCCTATTTTACGAGCAGCTGTTTTGGTAGCTGACAGAAGATGGTCAACCCATGAGACATTTGAAGATACAGTCATACCCAACAGAGTAATAGAGTCTGAAAACTTAAGAACTGAGCCATTCATACTTACAACAGGAAATGATCGATCTTTTTTGGCGGACATAAGGCAACACTGAGTTTTGTTAGCATTAAATTTAACTAGATTATTGCTTCCCCATTCGAGAATACGTTGAATTTCTTTGTTGATTGAATTTGCCATTTCAGCTTTAATTTCTTGATTTGACATAGAAGGTGGATTATCACTATGAGTAGACTGAGATGAACTACAGTGAAGAGTGCTATCGTCAGCAAAGCAATGGATGGGGTTAGTTGTTGAAGAAATAAGGTCGTTTATGTACAGCAGAAAAAGTGTAGGCGCTATAACGGATCCCTGTGGTACGCCCGCGTTAATGCTAACTTCTTTTGAAAAAAAGCTCTGTTAATTTAAGATATTTTTCTACTTCTGCACGGTCCAAATAGTTTTTTTTAAAACATCTTCCAAATAAACTAAAGTTTGATCTATTGGAACGATCGGAAACAATGAACAAACGTCGAATGAGATTAAAATTTGATTTTATGCAAGTTCAGTGTTTTTAATTTTATCAATAAATTCATACAAATTTGAAACACTAAAGTTAAAGCCGTTGGTAATAAAGATTATGAAATTTACTAGACAACCATATGAACAGCTGATAAGTAGGTGCATTAATACCAGAAACGATGGGTCGCACAGCATTACATGGTTTATGAATTTTAGGTAAGCAATACATTCTAGGTAGCACCCGATTAGATACCGTTAGTAGAAGCCTGATTTAAATTAAATTTTGACCCCCGTTGGTTATTTTCCGAAATTTGAAATTTACTGGCTTATCAAACATACTTTTTGCAATTATCGCCTAATGATATAATCGAACTATGATTTTATCCAACGGAGGTTTGTTAAAATTAAGATTATATTTCAAACATTTATTTAACAAAAGAGATTAATAATGTTATTATTATGCCTGCTAGACATAACCATAAAGAAAAACTAGCGCTTAACGTTGATGCTGCTTTTCCTCTTTTTATAACTAATGTTACAGATAGAATTGAAGACATCCCGATTAATCATTGCATTACAGCTATTTTTAAACCTACAAAAGAAAATAAAAAAGGGCTTAAGGTCACCTAAAGATGTTTCAAATCCATTCACATCTTCCGGAGAGTATAAGTTATCTTATTCTTGTGGAAAAGTATATATTGGAACTTTAAAACGTAGCTTTGGTACAAGAGATAAAGAACATATGAAATTTTGTGGATTTGGTCAACCAGAGAAATCTGCTCTAGCTGAACATGCTTTAAATAACTTCAATCATGACATTCACTTTGATAATATGGAAACATTGTCAAGACAAACTTATTATTATGTTCGTTTGCAACGTAAAACTATTGAGATATATAAACATGGCGGCCTTCCAGTGCTTTTCGTAGAGAGAAACTAGCTAACATTACCTTCCCTCCGCATTCTACCCCCGCGCGCCTTCTGCCTCTGGCCTTGCGTGTGCACACAAATATTGTATGTCGGGGCTTTCCTGCTCGTTACAGTACATGCATCGTACTTCTTATCTCTTTTTAAACCTAAGAAGGTAGCTTCCAAAGTTTCCGTTTCCGGATACCGTCTGTTTTATAAAGGTTGACGTCCAAGTGTCAGCTGCCATGCCCTTAGGGTCGTCTCTCGTGCCTCATTTTTTTAAATTTTGTCGAGTGCCGCCATTACTGAGGGTTCGGTAGCCCGATATTACTCTCAATACCATCTTACGATTGGCCCTCTCCAACATCATTTCATAATGTTTGTACTTAAGGGCGTCGGTCCAAATGGGTGCTCCACATTGGATTGTAGACAGAACCACTCTGGCTGTGCCCTTGGGTCGTGTATGTTCGTCTTTATTCGTATCAGTACAGGTAGAGTTCTTTTTGCTTTTTCACATACATTGTTGATATGCGTGGTAATGCGTAGGTTTCTGTTCAAGTGTATCCCCAAATATTTAGTTGCCAGTGTATTTGGAATGTTGATGTCGTTGACGTGTAGTGCCCCATCCCAGTAATTTTTATCGCAATAAAGTAGTACCATTTCGGTCTTTTCAATGGTCACCTTCAATCCTATATGTTCGATCACGGTTGGGCCTTTACGGTAGCGTATTGCGCCGTTTCAATTAGATCATCCATCGTTTTACCTTTGGCGATTATGGCCGGGTGATTTGCGTAGGCCATTCTTATTTGATCTTTGTTTAGATCTAGCCTTAATACCTTATCATAGAGGATGTTCCACAGCGTAGGTCCCGGTACTGATCTAGCAGAAAACCCAATAAGCCAAGTTAGTGTAGAAATCAAACCCATATGGATCCCAATAATGTGCGAAGAGCTTAAGCGCAATAAACCTGCGCAATAGGTTATGGCGCAACATGAGCAATACTGCGCAACCACGAAAGAGTTCTAAAAAATGTACATTGGATTACTCCCTAACTCACCGGTAAAGGCGCCAGGCTTGTAAGTGAAAGGTACCAAATTCGAATCTGAGAGTAGTCAAGTGCTTGGGAAAAAATCATAATATACGAATTTGACTCAAGTGCGAAAACAGTCCTCCTCAGGACTAAGCCTGATGACGCAGATTTCACTTCCAAAACGTCGCACAATAAAAGCAAAAAACTGTCGAAAAAGGTCGATCAACTCAACTAATATGAAACCACAGTTACAAAACACTAATAATACAGAATTAGTAACTCGGTATGGCCCCGAAGGTAAACAATTTTTCAGAAAGCTTGAAACATCCATAAACAAGCTAGCACTAGAGAACCACCTCACCTTCCTCTGCAAAGCCCGTGATAACAACGTAATACTAATAATAATACCGGCCTCAACATCAAATACTCCGATACACAGCCGAAAAATATCACAAATCGCAAAGAAAGCTAGCGAAGCATCAGTCAAGGAGCGAATCAGAAATCACCGTTTCAGAAAATACCAGCTCGAACAACACTCCAATGAGATCAGAGAAACTATTCGAAATCGAGTGAATGAACAAGACTTTGATAGAATAAACACCGCTACAGAAACAAATATTGCAAGACCAAGGCAAAGCACAAGGAAATTCAGCAGAAGAAACTAGAACAGCTAATGAAGGAGAACTAACCAACATCAATTAAAAAACACTGTCATAAATATGTTTAAACGACAGTTAGTTGAACGAGAACGGAATGAAGGTTCTGGACAAAGGTTTGAACTATGCGATAACACCTAGATATATTCCGAAAGTAGATTTAATAACTGCAGTTGAAGAAACAGCTGTAAAATATGATCTTGAAGAAGCCGAAGAATACAGAAGTAAGGTTATATCAGTCTTAGATTCATCTAGGCGAACTGAACCTAACCTCTCTAACCTAGAAAGGAGAGCGGCTAATTCCCTTAAGAATGCCCCATCGATCAAAATTCTCCCGGAAAGCAAGGGAAACGCGACCGTGGTAATGGATATGGAGACCTAAAACAGTAAGACTCAAGAACTGCTGGACGAGGGCGAGTACAAACAAATACCCAAAAACCCCACACCATCAATCGAAAGACGGATATACCAGACGCTAGGAAAACACGAAGGGGAGTTCTCCGCTTACCAGAGTTGTCTAATTCCTCTCTCGCGTTCTTTGTTCCCTCACAATTACAAATGACACAAATATCACGACTTCTACCAGGTTTTTTTTAGTTTAGTTTAGTGCCTTTTTTCCTATACACTGCTTTACACTTTAACAGGATGCAACAGAAAGAATTAAAGTTACATTTGTAGTAACTGTACCAAGGTACGAGTAGGGTCAAAATATTACCCGGAATCCTATTTCAGAACCAAACGAATAATCCTAGCGGCAATTTCTTCTTAACATACGTGGAATAAGGTGTCTAGTAATTTAGTAATTGTCAAAATGACAGCCGTTTACGTCTACGTTGCGCATCGTATAGGGAAAAGTCGGCTATCGCAGAACATCCGGTAGCGTAGGACACGTATAGGCTCGCGCATTGTGAAAAGCCCTAGCGTATGCTCTCCCCTAGAATCCGGATGAGAAGAAAAATTAATCTTTAAGAGATAGATAAATTGTGGACACTAAAGTACACTTTATAAACTTTATCCAGGCATTATCGCTTATCAATCTTTGAAGTACTAAAGAAGTGGTATTTTTTTGATGTTTTTTATGGCCCACTAACTTTATACATGTTATAGATGCACATAAGTGTCTTCATTGAAACAGCAAAGTGTTGATCGTAATGTTTAATGTGAAGGGCGTGCTTTAAGGTGGGAGGCAAGTGTACCCCATGCCATCCGAGGAGGTACCACCACCCTTACCATAGACTCTCCGACTTTCTAAGCTCGGTAAGGGCTGCCGGTCACCTTTTTCCTTATCCTTAATCTATTATTGTCCTATTCTTCCTCTCACCCTTACTGTCTTCCTATCGGATTGAAAGTCTAAAATGTGATTTCTAGGGTAACAAATACCGGGATAAAACCGTGCCCGTTCGGATGTCCTGAAAGGCAGGGTCCAAGCGACCTCGATCATCGAGGTTATGATGCATTATTGCAACATCCGCGGTATCATGTCCAACCTTAATGCATCTTGAACAATTACATCTAAACACAACTAAAATCAGCTAAATGGAGTGATTTACAGGATTTCTTTGGAACCTTTCCATGGCATGAATATTGTTTTAAGTCGTCCTCAGGTTTGGACATTGCTCTTTATCTGAAGCCATCCTCATTGATGTTCCCAAAAAACAAAATCGTATAGGTCATTGTCGTTCCCAACCCTGGTTCAATAAGGCTTGTGCTGATACAATATCTTTGAAATCTAAATTTTATTCTAAATGGAATTCTAATAAAACGGTCGAGAGTCATGCAGACTACGTTGGTGCTAGAAATACCTGCAAAGTGTAAATCTCAAAAAATGTTTGAACAACGAAAGTGGAAGGAACTAATACAAGCCACCAGTAAGAACTTTGATACATCTTCATTTCCTCTAATAACATCTCGTAATGGATCTGTAGTTGCTGATTCAGTAGACAAAGCCAATCTTTTTGTGGGTGTCTGCATCAAACTCGTGTCTTAATGTTTCTGGAAAAGACGTGCCCTACTCAACTCTTCTTCATACGCTATGAAACCAATTCATAAGGCGACTGATCCAGACGGTATCCTAGCTACTATCTTAAAGAAATGTTCCCCCGAATTAGTACGAGTCCTACCTAAGCTCTATTCGACCTCTATGTCTTCTGGGGAATTTCCTTCACCACGGAAGTTAGCAAACGTTCAACATATTCCCAAAAAGGCGATAATACCGATCCCACCAACTACCGACCAATTGCCATCACTTCCATTTTGTCCTATAATCATGGAAAAAGCCATCTATCAGCAACTGCTTTGCTTCCTTGACACTAACAAGCTCCTTAGTGACCACGAATATGGTTTTAGGCATAGTCGTTCAACAAGTGATCTTCTTTGATACGTGACCCAAGTTTGGAACAATACGTTAGAACAACCCGATGAAACAGTTGTAGTCGTTTTAGATATCTCAAAGCCATTGGACCAAGTTTTGCATAAGTATTTACTTGCCAGACTCGCCTCCTTTGGGTTAAATGATACACTCATCAACTGGGTTTCCAGTTTCCTTGGTAAAAGAATACGCGTCGTAGTTGGCATTAACGCGGGAGTGCCACAGGGATCAGTTGTAGCGCCTACACTTTTCTGCTATACATAAATGATCTTATTTCTTCAACGACCAACCCGGCCCATTACTTTGCTGACGACAGCACTCTTCATTGTAGTTCAGCTCAGTCTACTCATAATGGTAATTCACATTCTATTTCAAATCAAGACATTAAAGTGAAATTGCAATTTCAATCAACAAAGACATTCAACGTATCCTTGAATGGGGAAGTAATAATCTAGCTAAACTTAATGCTAATAAAACTCAGTGTTCACTTGTGTCCGCCAAAAAAAATCGATTATTTGCTATTATAAGTATAAATGATTCAGACGTTAAATTTTCAGGCTCTATTACTATGTTGACTGTATGTTCAAGTCCATCATGGGTTGACCATCTATCACCTACTAAAGCAGCTGCTCGTAAAGTAGGCTTTTGTATAGATCTAAGTAATACCTTACCTCCCGATAACCATTTCTACTGTATAAGGCCCAAATTCGACCTCATCTAGAATATAATTCTCACCTCTGGATTGGTGGTCTCTTGGCCATAGAAGAATCGTTTCACCTCGTTCTTTGTATTCTCGGTATTACAATCACTATTGCACTGCTGGATTACATCCTTTGAGACCGTATCGAGCCACCTTTGCTAGGAATACTCGGTTCGCCCGCTCATACATATCATGAATATGCAGTACAAATCTCCACATATCGTACCAAACGGGCGCAATCTACATTCTTCTGGACGGCTTCTAATCTCTGGAATGATCTCCCTAGTTCCTGTTTCTCTCTTAATTATGATATGAAAGAATGTAGCCCTTCATAAGAATGTCTTATCAATTGAATATCCCCTTATCCACCCTCCTAAGTGGTTGTAAGTGCTTCAGCACGGTAAGCTAAACTTAGCCTGTTCAGGACCACAATTAATAAAAAAAATGTCACAAAAATAGAACATTGCGCAAATTCCCCCGCCGTGTTTTCATATTGACTCTTAGCTAAGAAGAGAATCTGGCGAGTGGCTGTTGAGCGTGTCAACCCAGCTGTATTCGGTCAGTCACCGGTCGTCCGTCCGTGAGTCACTGCTTAAGTTGAGTACGCGAGTTTCTCTCTTACAGGCAGGTCATTTAAACGAGGTAACTTTCTGTAAATTATCGATTCTTCGTCCTATCCCTTGAGTGGCATCGTTTCAAACATCAACTGAATCTGTTTATACGTCTTCTACCGAACGAACTTGCGTAGATAATCAGGCCGTCGAAAAGACTTCCAGGAACGAGTTACTGGCCTGGTTTCAATCGAATTAAATATTTCTTGGCGTCCTATGACTGGCCTGGAGCTGATTACGAGTTTAAATCATTGCATTGCGACGACAATAGCTTCATGATTATTCAAAGCTAACGTACTCAAAGGTGCATTTTCCAAAAATGATTTCAACGTAAAATGTCACCCCCAAACCAATGCGTAGCTTCTGCAATCGTCAAAGAATGCGCGCGGTTTTTTCAACATAAAAAAAACCGTTGAACAAAACGTGAGTAGAGGGATTATCAATTCAGACGCTGCAAAGTTCGTGGAAGAAAACCGAAAGAAACTTGAACAAATTATAAAAGTGAGTGTTGTGTGCGGTACGGATGACAGCGATTCGGGGTAAAACTGACGAATTTTCTGACCATAGTAGACTATAGATGCGACGGCACCATGGATGACTACATTTTTAAAAAGCATTAGTTGCAAGTAACAGGTAACGCAAAGTACACATAGCATCGTTCTCAGAATGAAATCGTGGTTTGCGGTGCAGTAGTAATACAAGAAGAGGTTGTTAAAGAATTTAACATGTGTGTTGCACTCTCTGTACTCGCCTACGAAAGCACTGACGTTCAATAACCTGCAGCATTCAATTGACGTCCTGTACTCTTGTGAGGTGTGTAATATACGCAAGCAGGATTTTCTAGGACCTTTGCAGGACGCAACCGCATCCACAATTGCTGATTCAATTCTGATGTCAACAGAAGAGTTTGGCCTGGGCTTGTCAATTGTCTTCTTCATACGATGGATGCAGTAACAGGCGGGTAAAAATTGCGTTTCACATGTCCTCAACCTCGAACTGAAGTTTCGGCGGTTAGGAACACATGCGATACTGTAATACTTTATCCCAGACGATGCAAAACAAAGAAATGCGTTACCAAAACTTTACGGTGTTGTGATATACAATGGACTATGGAATATATTTGCCAAAAATGTTGTTCCAATAGTCGGTGAATTAAAACGATTTTCGGAAGTTGACACAAATCTTCCACCTGTGCGAGCATACGCATCAGCATGTACGACATCAAGCTTTATTGCTGCCCTGAGGCACATCAGAAGTCTTTCAAGCCACCTTAAACCGGTTGCTAATACGCTTTAAAGAGCTGATACGGACATATCAACTAATGATACATTTTGTTGAATTAAAAAACCTTAACCATTAACCGTGAAAATACTACAAAGCGAAGACATTTCATAAACTGTGTTCTACCAAGATGCGCCAACAAGCAGACTCATCCCGAGAATTTCCCAAATGATAGTGATAAATAAAATTATAGCCGGAAGCGTTATATAACATATTTTGATGATTTCATAGTCCAAAGAACATTCGTGGGACTTTTTGGTATTGGCACATTGGCAAATTGCCTAAAATTAACTATTGAAGACTACGAATCTGCATTAAATCGCTTGGTGTCTGTTTGTGATGCACTATTAGACATCAGCGCCGAATCTAAAACATGTTTTTTTAATGAAATGCACCTGGTGCGCCATCTTCCACATTTTTGGCACAATGATTGAAACCTTATTAAACCCATCGGTGCGTATGGCTCTAAAGATTGCATAAACGGTCCTGCAAGGATATGTACCAGTGAACGATGCTAGAATATCAAGACGTGGCTGCGTTATACGATGTCGAATGAAATATTGTTGAACCGATGCATGTTGAGCATGCCTGCCAACGAGTACAAATGAGCTAAAAATTTACATGTAGAGTTGTTGATCGATTTGGTATGGAACATCGGTGACCTCAGCTATTATTTAATCAAGTGTAACTGAGAATGATTATATCCATAAAAACCATAAGTTGAGTTGGTTCTAAATTTTCTTAGTATAAATATGCACCACGTAAAGAATGTAAGTAGGAATTAAGTTCGACACCCTACTTCATCCTTTGTACAAAATTCTGCGGGCGCCCATGGTAGGGCACTGCTTTGTTGAATGATTTCAGGACCTGTAATTCACTAATGTATGAGGGGTAGTCATAGCACCAGCTCTAGTTTGTCCGATTTAAGGGAAAACCGAAAATCTCAGCATTAATTTAATTTCGTGAGCTGTTGACAATATTTCTAGGTTACGAAATATTGTACGGAGATTTCTTTTTTTAAACATTTGTTATGGCAATCTATGTCAAACACATTAAACAGTAAAATTTTACTATAAACGTCCATAAATCTAGTAAATCGTTTCAATTTCGAAAAAGATATCATTGATTTATTAATAAATTCACACAGAACTTGTAACGAGTACCACTTGAACTTGTCTAGCATGCATAGACTTTCTTATTACCTTTAATTATAAAAGACCGGTTTCATTACACAATATCAATGTTTACTCCGTGTGTACTCCGTTCGATAACCACGCCAGGAGTGTTGGCGTACGCTAGCATTTAATTTAAATAAATTAGATTAATAAGCGCTCTAGTCAGTCGTTTTAACAACTCGTCGGATAACTTCGCCGCTGCAAGGTGGAGCTGTCACTATACACCACATGCACCTAATCTAAATCAGCGGTTCCGCATCCCGGAAGAAGACCGACAGTCAAGACAAGGAGGACTAGATCAACCCAAGTAGTACTAAGACAGGCCAAGGAGAATCAGAAGAATACAAACAACCAGAGGATTCATAAAACCATCACTATAAACGACAAGATTTAGAGGCCCACCGCTACAACGAACAACACCGTCGAAAGCAGCACTAGGACGACAGCAGCAGTTTAATAAAGAATTTGCTTTACAAATATTTTAATTTATGGTTTATTTTAACTCTGTTTCTGCCTTTCTATTTGGTCTCCAATTACTAAGCCTTTTTTCCTCGAAGCGTGTGGCTGCGCCTCGACGAAGACCCGGCCTTACACTGATTAATTTTTGCATACCCACTTCCAGTTCAACTAACTCCACGTCGAATGGTTAAACACATTATTGCCGTATCACCCCCACACCTACAGAAACACAAACAAACTCCAACGCCTCATGAGTCTCCACTACACCTCCGGACACAGAAACACTCACCACCAAACACTTCCTACAGAACCATACACATCCAATTCAGTATCCTTCCCGACCAGCATAATAACAGCAATCGTATACTAGACGCGATATCCTGCTTCTAGTTCCAACAGAGGACACTCACCATCATGTCAAGCACGCGTACGAAGGTTGCCGTTTTCCGAGAACCCACTCCTAAAGCCCACCATTATGGATATCATAACAGAGACAGTTAACGCCGGGGTCGTTCGTCGGAAACGCTCCTTACTTAAAAACCTGCTCCAAGAACACACCATACAAATCCTCTAAATCACAGAGACAAAACTAACAGATAGATGCACACTTAACCTTAACAACTACCACTCCTGCCTACAAAACAGTGCACAAAACCGATCACGTGAAACCGGACTAATTGTCAGAAATTTCTTCCAATCCACCCGCTTTCAATTACATCGTACCTACAATATCTCGCATTGTTTTCTTTTCTTATTACAACCCGCACAGACCCAATGCCCTTTCTGGCGATCTTTTAGTTTATGCATCCACCCTTTCTAATGCAGTTATTTTAGCTGACCTTAATACCCACAACACAATTTGGAGACCTGACAGGCAATGGTAACGGAATCAGGCTATCATCAGCCTTATTTCATATGCCGCTTTTGCGAGTTAACAACACAGAACCAACATTTTTCGACTATTTTGGTACCTCAATAATAGATCAAATTCTCGTTTCTGAACCCATAGCCCATTATTTCGATCGAGAGTGTTTTATACGCACTACGATCACGTCATATCACTTACCACTACTGGACAAAACATCATTTTGTCTAGCTCCCCCAGCACCTCCGATACGTACTGTAATTAAAGATTTTTCTAATGCAGACTGGAATGTGTGCTCCTAACACATTAACAACATTCCCACACCGAATCTTCGAACTAGCCAAGATCTCGAGAGAGCCATCAAACACTTAACTTCCGTAATTACGGTAGCAGTCGAAACCTCAGCCCCATTGAAAACCATCGACATATCCTGTAAACCGTTCCTAGGACAAATCATAAGCTGATACGAGAAAAGAGAAATCTATGGTCAATTCTTGCGATTCAGCGATCCGGCTTTCAAGATGGAATACAATCACCTTAACGCCTTAATCAGGCGTGAAACAGACACTCCGAAGACTCCTAAACGAAAGTAAAATCCGATTATATCACCGTAATAGAAAACTCTTCTGGCAACAGCTCGATAGGGTGAATCGAAAAAAAGCAATTGCGAAATTCCATTTCACAGACCCACAGAGCAATATAATCTTCACCGACTAAGGGAAGCCTGACCTCTGCGGTCTTCATCTACAGTCCATTTTCTTATCCCCCAATTTGACACCCCGTTCAAGGAACTCCTAGAGGGCGTCTTGAAGAATTCCACAACCGACATCGTCCCGAAATCCAATTGGAGAAAGGGAGTCCCTTTTATGTCCCTATCACCACCGACCAAGTCACCGCGTACTTCAAAAATAAACGCAACTCCACTCCAGACCCAAATAGCCTAAAACAAAAATATTACATCGCTCCGACCAACTCCTTCGAATACTGACCGACATCTACAACAAATGTATAACGCTCCCCTACTTCCCAACGGACTGAAAATCAGCTTCCATCATCATGATGCCCAAACCGCAATCAGAACCTACTGTATCCTCCTCTTATAAACCTTTCTCTTTCTTAAGCTGCCTCGGAAAATGCTTTGGGCCAGTAACAGTCAATTTGGCTTCCGTCCTAACCGAACCTGTCACGATCCCTTGCTGAAGCTGCTTACAAAGACAATCGGGGCATTCAATCCTATTCAATGGAATTTTACTGTTTCTGGACATTAAGCAAGCATTCGTCAAAGTCTGACACGCCCGGCTCCTTGACAAAATCCGTACCCTACATATTCCAGATCATTTCTCCAAACTCCTACTCTCGTACTTGACTAATCGGTCAGTACGAGTTAAAGTAGTAGTAGTCCGATCCATTCCAACCCACAGCAGGCTTGCCACAAGGTTCTGGCTTAGCCACAATCCTGTACACTACCTTCGCTTTTGACATTCTCACAGTTACACTACCCGTGTTTCCGTTTGGGGATGGCACTGCTCTTTGGGCAGTGCACCGAAACACGGGAACGACCTCCCGCCTTATACCAAAAACCCTCCGTAACTTCTCTAACTGGACAAACCGGTGAAGAGTGTCCGTCAACCTAATCAAAACACAAGCGATCCTTTTCCCACACCCACACCACCACGAAGACATTTCCCAATCTAGCCGACAGTAATGTTTCCATATCCCTCAACAATTAAAGACTTGTACTGCAATAAGAAGCCACTTATCTAGGAATCCTTTTCATAAAAACTGCCTTCCTGGTGTATCAGAACCCTAGACATGATGTGTATTTTATCATAATGTTTTTTAACAGCAAATATACGAAACATGTAAATGTAATCAGTACAATAAGATTAAAACATCGCAACACCAACAACAGGAGAATGACCAGAGTTGAAGACCAGAAGGACTCCTGAATAGTCCACTACAAAATAACATAAGCTGGAAATAACTAACATACTAACATAAGCATCAGCACACTAACAAAAAAAACACAAGTCTTGATACAAGCGGAAGTTCGTAAAATTTACTTCAATACGATTTCTTAACTTTTAAAGGTAAGTACACCTATAATTAAGCTGTTGTTAATCGAATAAATACTAGTTTATCGTAAATCGATTATCAGATCGAAACAATGAAAATGTTTTTAAATAATACGAATACTTTATATATCCAAAAAGGCTGTTTATTAAATCCACAAAATATTGCATCAAATTTAAATGAATTTTGTAGGTATAATGATTTATATTTTTGTTTTATGAAAATAATTATTTGAATCAACAATATAAGATATTTGTTAGGTTTGTTGCTTCGAAAGACTTGTTTTATTATAATATATTTGAATAACTGAACTAAATAGAATCTCAAAATCAAATTTATAAAAAATTATAAGATTGTTTTAATGACTATTTTGATTTGCTGAAATATTTTTTATTATAATATACATATACAATTACACTAATTTTTTTTACAGAATATGAAAAATGTCTTGTGTAATGCATAAATATTTTTTTATATTGGCTGACGAAATATAATTCTGAAGTTATGACGGTTGTAGCTTATTTGGAACAAGGATAAATCTCTACTTTTCATTATTATTTTATAGTTTGCATTGTTTAATTTGGATTATGTGCGTGCCTGTTCCAAAATGTTTTCCCGACCACAGAAAACTCTCTGACTACCAATACAAGAAAAATCTGGAAAAAGAAGCGGAAAGGCAAAACGCAAGCTGGCGGATTAAAAAATTATATCCAGAGATGTACCAAAAAACAAATCACTCAGAATCCAACATCAAGTCCGGGTATTAAAAAAAATACTGAATCGTCAGAGAATAATATTTCTAAATGAATTGGAATCGAAAGCATTAAAGAAAATTACACCGAAATGATACCGTTCTACAAACTTTGAGTACAGATCCAGCATTGTATCTAAAAATGTTACGAAACAAAGTACAAAGTTCCTTCCCATGACACTGGTCGATATTTGAGCGCAAGTTTTTATACATGAATTTTATGCTATGAAGAGTCAATTCTGATTGGCTCTCTTTCACAAAAGTACGTTTACTGTTTTTGTTACAAAATTTTGGGCTGTATAGGAGTTCTCTTTCAAAAGACGGTTTTAAAAGTTGGAAGAACCCCGGTAAAACTTTAAATTTCCAAAAATCAGGCCCAAAATCATGGTTAGAAATGTACCAAAGGTTACATTGTTGAAAAGTATAGATGCGGCTAATCAAAGAATTATTAATGCCGAAACAAACCATTGAAACGAGGTGCGTCTAATAATATAGTAGTTACTAAAATGTTTGATAAAAGTTGTCTGGGTTTTCAAGGTACAAGCGACAAGTTGTTTGAGTATAAAAAAGAATTTTTTAAAAATAGTTGAGTTGCTTTTTGAATTTTATCCCATTGTGTCCGTAGAATACTCAAAAAGAGAACAGACTAAAGCTCACTATCTCGAAAAAGATGTATAGATTGACCTTATTGATCAGATAAGAAAATTCAAATATTTTTCCGTAAATTTAAACTGTACTCCTAACATTAGTAGGGCAGAGGACTCTTGCAGACAATCAATAAATTTGACATTGGTGTTAAAATTCAAATTAATAAAAGTTTTAGGTTTCTTATCAACCTAAAGATCCGTAGGAAAACAAATGACTGATATTATAATTACAAGGGTTAAGGGCATATGTTTAAATTTGTAGGATATCAAAGACCAAGGATATGACAACGCTGGGCGATAAAGCAGGAGTGCGATCTAGAATTAAACAGTATAATACCCAAGCATTCTATGTTCCGTATAGTAGCCATTTTTTCAATCTTGTTAATGATATGGCAAAAGTATCCTAGTGGGGGATAATTTATGATCATCAAGACCAAATAAGAAGAAGATGAACGGATCTATCGACCCAAAAGAAAAATATACAATAGAGTTTCTTTTATTTTACAATCGATCAAGCCATTAAAAAAGACGTTGGCACGTCCCATTTCACTTCCTGTCTCCGCCCCCTATCGCGCGTAATTCCAATCCTTTTTCGGCCATGTTCTTTTCCGGTTCCATTTTCATTGACGGTTAGAGACTATTTGCCATTTTCCGCTGTTTTTATTTCTAAATATACCTGTTTGGCCTCAATTAGAATGTTTTTGGCATTTTTGACCCATTAGAACCTTTTTTGGCAATCCCCAGCCACCTTTGGAGGTCTCCCAGTCCTAAATCACGCTCAGCTTGTTTCTGATTAGTCGTTCCGCGCCCAGATTCGCCTGATTGGTCGTCCTCCCACACCACAACTTTCATCTGATTGGTCCCCCATGGCACATGGTTGTAATGCACCCTAGTGCCATCTTAGGTCCATCAGGAGGGGATCCACTGCTTAGCCCCTCCTTTTATACCAGCTGGGCCTCATTTGTAACACGGTGGTCCATGACTTGTTTCCGTGTGTTTCTTAGATTGCTGCCTGGGGCTCCACTGTGGTGCTATTTAGGACAGTTAGGACTACATCAGGGTTCCCCCTTTTCAACATCTGGGGCTCAGCCCTGAGTTCAATTTCTAGCAGTTGGGTGCCGTGACTGGTTTACGTGTGTCTTTTTGGTTTTCCTCTGGGACACGTCTATGACACCATTACAGACAATTAGGGAGCCGTATTTTAATTGACTTAACGTGACGTCATCTAGCGTAATCTTTCTAAAACTGTATTATTACAGAGATGCCTGAAATTTGAAAACTACAGTCGTGTCTTGTATATTTTCAAAAAATAAAGAGGTAACAGGTTTTTAATAGTACATTTACGCTTTACATGTAAACAATAGCTATGAAGAATTAATTCATACACTGCGACATATCACCAACAACACCATCTTTACTCTTCTTATTTGGTAGGTATCCGTATTTGAAATGACACTATATTATTTTTTGTAGTTTTTGAATTTCTGCAGGAGTACATTTTAAATAAAAATAGCTGAGCTTAATTATCGGAAATCACTCGTTAGGTGTTGGTACTTCTTTTTTTTCAATTTAAAATAACAATTAATGTCTGTAACCATGTGGCAATTGTTGCATTTATCATTATTTAAAAATAACAATTAATGCTTATCATCATAAGACAATTGCCCCATTTACGCATAGCGCATTACAGGTTTATAATTAAAGAACGTTCGGCACAACAAATGGTGTTACACACTCATCAAAACAAGGCTTTTTCTCATTTCATAAATCACTTTCTGTACCAGTGGTCGCACACACTGATCGAAATAAGGCGTTTTCTTCTTTCAATAATGACTTTCTGTGTCAGCGATAGTACATACTCATCAAAATAAACCATTTGTTCAGTTCAACAAGGACTTTTTGCCCTACCGGTGGCACATGCTTATTAAATAAGGTGTTTTCTCATTTCAATAAGGATTTTGTGTACCACCGGTGGTACTTGCTCAGCAAAATAAGGCGTGTTCTCATTTCAGTAATTTAGGTATCACAAGTGGTACATGCTCATCAAAATATGCCATTTATTCATTTGAATAAACGGTGTACCACCGGTGTAAACACTCAACAAAATAAGGCGTTTGCTTATTTAAATAATGACTGCCAGTACCACCTATGGTGTGTGTGTATGAGCGCACGCAGGCGTAGGTGCGTGTGTGTGTGTGTGTGTGTGTGTGTGTGTGCGTGTGCGTGTGCGTGCGTGCGCGCGTGCGCGTGTGCGTGTGCCTGTGCGTGTGCGTGTGCGTGTGCGTGTACGTGTGCGTGTGCGTCCGCGTGCGCGTGTGTCTGTTCTATCAAGTTTTAGTTAAAATCGATTTACAAATAAATGTATTTTATAGGGTACACTTCGAGAATATCTCGAAAACTATTAAATTTAGTGAAAAATAAGTAAGGCATTTTTAAAGAACATAAAATTTTAGAAAAGTTTTTTCCATGAAAGCTTCTTGTATGGAAATAAGTAAGCCCTAAAAAACAAAAGTGTCTCTGAAGTGATTTTTGTGAATATCTAAAGAAGCATAAAGTTTATAGCAAAATGTGAAGGCACATTTTTTAAAGATAATTCTATTTTAGATATGTTTCCTTTATAAAAGATTTTAGTAAGCAGCCTTAAAGATTAAATAAATCAACAAATGATATGCAAAATCTGCAATATTTTGGATATAAACATTACGTTCATATACAGGGTGGTCCATTAGTGTGTGGAAGTGCAATAACTTACTTAGGATCAAAAATACAAACAAATGTTTGAAGTAAAAGTTGTTATGTTTGCGCAGATACACATTTCTAAAATATTTTGAGATATACAGGGTGTTCAGCCTAAGCAAGACAATATGAAGTTTACTTTTTTTAATAGGACACCCTATATATTTGTTTACTTTCGAATTCAGCGTAAAATTCTGCATCTAGCCCTATCTTCTCTTTTCCCACAAATTGCGACATTGCCAAGCTGGAGCAAATATGAAGATTTGACGAAAATTGGTGCACTATAAATGCTGCCAAATAAACGTTATCAGTGATCAGCAACTAAACTTATTTGGTAGGCACGAAGGAAATGGATGGCTGAAATGTCTGAACATAGTAGACGTTGCGTTCGGGGTTCGGGGTGTTTTTTGGATAAGCATTAATTCAGGAGATTTCAATTAGCAAAAACTTCATTTTTTAAATGGAACACCCAGTATATTATTTTTCCATCTTGTAAAACTATTTTATCCCTTCAAATTATGTCTGTATAATGTACTCTCTAAAATTGATTGTTTTTAAGAAAATTGCATTTTTACTTTATGATTTAAAAATATTTAACAAGCAAGCTCTGAATGTGATGTTTAGAATACTTCTACTTTCTATAATTTTTTTTTTATTTTTGTTACAAAATCAAACCAGTAATTTTTTACCTTTAAAAACTGTCATAAAATAAATAGGGTATCTACAAAACTTAATTAAGCAAAAATAACCTTGCCAACAAATGAAATGAATCCATAGTTTTAACAAGTAACCTGTGAATTTGACGTTTGTGCAAGTCAGAGTGATTGGTTATTATCTAGACGTATTGTAAATGTGTAGCTATTAAGAACGAGAAAGCAATTAAAATCATGAATTTTTCGATAGAAGAATTGACAGATATGATTTTTGTGCTGGGTGCCAGTGATAAAAACTCTTTACTACCACCAAGGCTTTATCAACAGAAATTTCCAGATAAAAGACAGCCAAGAAAAGAGACATTGGAAAATGTGCTTCAACGATTTACCAGAACTGGCAGTGTAACTTACGAAAAAAGCGAAAGGTTGAAGACTGCAATAACTGAGGACAACGAGATGACTGTAATGTTAAAAATTACAGAATATCCTCATATCTCGACACGAGAAATAACAAAACAAACCGACATAAGTCGTACTGTCGTCCAAAAGATTCTGTCTAAGAACAAAATGCATCCTTACCATACACAGCGAATGCAGGAACTATTGGAAGATGATTATGAAAAGCGGTTAACCTTCTGTGAGTGGGCTCAACAATAAATTGTGCAAAACAGAGGTTTTTTCAATTTTGTATTATTTGCCGATGAAGCAACTTTTCATAAAAATGGGTTTGTTAATAGACACAATTTCCATTATTATGCAACAGATCAACCGCATTGTATACGGACTATCAGTCAAACAAGGTAGTCATTAAATGTATGGGGTGGAATAATTGGGAATCATGTCATAGGCCCATATTTCTTTGACGGAACTGTTAATGGGCAAGTTTATTTAAATTTCTTACAAAACGAAGTACCACAATTACTTCAGCATGACGGGGCACCAGTTCATCATACCCAACTGATCAATACACATTTAAATAATGAATTTCCCGGACGATGGATAAGTAGAGGAGGACCCCATAAATAGCCAACTCGTTCACCAGAACTTACAAAAATGATTTTTTTTGTGGGGTTATGTCAAAGCACAAGTATATAAAACACCCGCGACTACTAAGGAAGACATGATGAATAGAATTAGAGAGGTTTTCCGAACTGCTGATGTCGATATGTTACATCGTGCTAGTAGAGCTTTTGAAGATCCATACATTATTGTATGGAAGTAAATGGTGGTCATTTTGAACATTTAATAAAATAGTTATCTAACGTTTTTAGTTCTTTCTTATTTGTTGTTAGTTATTTTTGTTTAATTTGTTTATTTTGAGTTTTGTAGATACCCTATTTATTTTATTACATTTTTTAAAGATAGAAAATTACTGGTTTGATTTTGTCACAAAAAATTATCGAAAATAGAAGTATTCTAAAGGTCATATTCAGAGCTTACTTGTTAAAAACATGAATATTTTGAAATCATAAACTAAAAATGCAATTTTCTTAAAAACAATCAATTTTAGAGAGTACATTATACAAACATAATTCGAAGGGATAAAATAGTTTTACAAGATGGTAAAATAATATACTGGGTGTTCCATTTAAAAAAATGAAGTTTTTGCTAATTGAAATCTCCTGAATTAATGCTTATCCAAAAAACACCCCAAACGAAACTTTTACTATGTTCAGACATTTCGGTTTACCTTCGTACCTACCAAACAAGTTTAGTTGCTTATCACTGATAACGTTTATTTGGCAGCATTTATAGTTCACCAATTTTCGCCAAATCTTCATATTTTTCGGTCCAGCTTGGCAACGTCGCAATTTATGGGAAAAGAAAAGATAGGGCTAGCTGCAGATTTTACGCTGAATTCGATAGTACACTTCATACAAGCGAGAATATGACTAAATAAAAATTATTTATCCCTCTTTACATTACTAACGCAAAAACATACGCATAAGAAAGTCATGTGCTAGCCACATTAGATAATTTATTTTGTGTTTAACCAGCAGTACATAACGCTAAATTCGCAAAATAACACGACTGTAACCTTATTCTTCAATATTGTTATTAACAAATAATTCGTTAGATACGCTATCAAATTAAATCTTTGCATCATATACTTCATGAGCGTAGCCAGCGAAGGGCAGGGAGGGGCAACTGCCCCCCCCCCCCCTGATAGAGCAAAAATAAATTAAATAATTTTTAAATTTTAATAAACAAAAAATTAAATCTAAAATATACATATTTTTCTGTTCTGCATATTTTTTTTGTTATCTGTTTTATATATTTTGTTTGTTGTTATGGTCGTTTGGTTGCTTTTATGAACATTTTAAAATTAATTAATAAGCTCTAATAAATAAAATTATTCGCGTGTCCTTTGTCACTAAAATATATTTCATCAGCAAAAAACAAAGCTGTTTGAAGAACTGACATAGTGCTAACTATATATTAATAGCGTTTTCGATCTATGCATTTAATGCATTGGTGCACACCAGAATTGTCCCACGCCAGAATTGGATAAAAACGAGTGTTCGATTTACTCTCAGGATACGTCAATTTTTAGTGTTCGATTCAACCACTTAACAGTCGGACATTTTTGAGAAAAATGGTAAAAAAATTGTCACTTTTTTTTGTTTTCATTTAACTACATTTTTTAATCCTATTAATTAATTAAAATAAATTTACTCAATAAGTAGTTTTAGTGTGAAATATTTTGAAACATTCAATACACAATCCTACATCAGAATCCGAAATAAATACTCTTATAACGTACGTAAGACCTGCACCAACAAGTTAAAACAAAAGTTGCCTGAACGAGACTCGGGATCGTCAGTGTACGGAAAAATGTCACGCCCAAGTGCAGTTCGTATAAAACTATCAAGTGGTTAAAACACAACTTGCTCCAAATTCTAACATAGGACAATATTTTTTGCAACAACTATTGAGTTGGTGTGTAAGTGCTCTTGTCTAGCGATAGTGTCCTATTTAATAGTGTAACGAAACGCCACTGGTTTTCTTCGAGAAAAATCGAGATACAAGTGAGGAATATACGGGAACCGGCGATGCGAATGTTCTGGCAATTTCTAGGCTCAAAAAGGGTATATAAAATTGCCTATCCGGCGCGAAGGCAGACAGTACAGTACAGTACATAGTGTAGGATACGAAGTTGCATACGGCGAATAGAAAGCGAGGCGCGAGATTTAAAAGCGGAATAGTTAAAAAGTGTTGAGAAAGTGAATATTTGTGTTGTTTTGTTAACTTTATTGGTTTTAAATAAAGTTGGTGTGAATAGTTATCAGTGTTAAATTATTGCCTGAGAAACAAGAGGAAAATCCGTAACAATAGTTTTACCACAGAATAAAGAGACAGAAATCACAGAAAAGACAATATGGATATAAGAAATTGGTTACAAAAGGTAAGTTAAATAATTTCAGTAGAAAATTAAATTTTTAATTAAAACTTTAGAGTCATTCCATTAGAAATGGTCCAAAATTTGAAAATTGGTTGCTCGACCAGCACCAAATAAAACAAAACTACCATGTAATGATAGCTTATAATGTAGATATGTTATATCCGATGTTAATTTTTGTTCAAAATTATTTGTATCGCAACGTTTGGAAAAAATTCAATTGCAGCCCTTTACAAAATTGCCAATTGCTCTTTACTCTTTGCTTGTATCTTTGTGAAACAATTTTTATTAGCTTTGGCAAAAGATTCTGTGCATTATTAATATAATTTTATATATTTTTCATTATTATGATGCCGACTTTTTTGCCTTCTAATTATAACAAAAATTACAATAATGCACCGATTTTGACAGCTGATATCTCAAATGGGACTAAATATAAAACTTGAAATTTTCACATATTAAAGATCAAACAGCACTTTATACGTGCTATTAATTTCATTTTGTGTTTTAATCTAGAGAAAAATATTAACATCGGATATAGTATATCCACATTATAAGCTATCATTACATGGTAGTTTTGTTTTATACTAATTTTTATACTAGGGACTAAGAACAAGAATGATATTAGGTTATTATTTTTAGGTCAAAAATCTCTAAAACGGAAAAAGTTCATGATGACAGTAGTGGAAGTGGAAGCAATGATTGTGATGAAGATGAAAATAAAATGGTCGGAACATCAAAATCGGAATCTATTTTTGAAGGAGGCTCAAGTAGTTCTTCAAATCTACATGAAGCTGTCTCTGGAACTGGGACCTCTAAACAAACTGAAGAACGCGATGGCTACCATGAAAATGACATTGGTCGTTATGTTAGTTGTGCCAATAACTTGCCTTCTGAAAAAAAGAAGGAATTGTTGACAAACCCTTGGGTTCCATCATCCAATTACGATTTTGCTTCTGATGCCATTCACTTGAAAAGAAAATTTAACCATCGCTGGTTAGATCAATATACTCCATGGCTGGTGTACTCAAGTCGTTTGAAAGGTGCTCTATGTTTGTATTGTGTTTTATTTCCGCCAAGAATTGCTACAGTTAAAGGAGTTTTGGGGTCATTTATGGTAAGGCCTTACATGAAGTTTAAGGATATACATGAAGATTGTAGAAAGCACGTTGGCAGCCATTACCACAAATCTTCAACAGCTGCTGCAAAAGCATTTCTTGAAAATGCTCCTGTTGATGTCCAGTTGCAAATAGGGCACCATAAGACGATTGAAGAAAATAAACAAATATTGTCAGCAATTATTTCATGCATAATATTTTGTGGAATTCATGATTTGCCGCTTAGAGGAAAACAAGGAAATGAGGGAGTTTTCTTTGACCTTTTAAATTTGAGGATTGACTCTGGTGATGAGAAGCTAAAGAGCCACTTGGATAAATGTCAAAAAAACGCAGTCTATACCTCACCAACAATTCAAAATGAGATCATACAATTATGCGGTGAAGTTATCAAAGAAAAAATAATCGAAGACTGTAAACGGGCAAAAGCTTATGCTGTAATGGCTTATGAAACAGCAGATATCGCTGGAAAAGAGCAGCTTTCTATTGGATTAAGGTTCTATGATGAAAGCCAAAAAATAGTCAGAGAGGAATTTGTAGACTACATTGAGTTAAAATGTCAAGATGCTTCTCCAATCGCTAGCGCAATTTAAAGTTTTTTAGAAGATAATAATTTTTTCGCCGGGTGTTCTACGATGGCCGGCAAAGAAGGTGGTGTACAGGCCATTCTTAAAAAAAGTACGCTAAATCTTTATTTTTCCATTGCTCCAGCCACAGACTAAATCTTGTGGTCAATGATACTAGCAAGCTACCAGAAATAAGAAACACAATTGCAACGGTTAAAGACACAATAACCTTCCTTCGTGAATCGCCAGCCCGTAGGAAATCGGTTCCAAATCTTTAAAGGCTCTGTGAGACCAGATGGTCGGAAAAATATAAGACCATAAAAAAATTTTCAGAAAGCTTCACTGACATTGTTAAAGCACTAGAACATCTATCTGTCGAAGGAAACTATGCAACAAGAAAATCTGCCTGCCAATTGCACTGTGCAGTTACTAAACCAATATTCATCTTAGACTTAAACATAATTGCAAGATACTCTGCAATTTTGGAACCCGTTGTAAACGTTTTACAAGGTAAAAGTATGGATTTGGTTATGGTGAAGAAACATATTGATGATATTCTAGATGTAATCAAAGAAGATCGACAAGATGTCGAAAATGTTTCTTATGAATTATTTAAAAAATCACTTGATATCGCAGAGAAAGTAGGGGTTGAGTTGTCAGTACCACGAGTCACTCAAAAGCAAGTACACAGAAGTAATCCACCATCTGAGTCTGCAGTTGAATACTGGAAGCGGTCAATAATCATCCCTATCTTGATTCTTTAACTTCGTCTTTGGATGCTAGATTCTCCAACGAAAATACACCTGCTTTTGCTTTAACTTATCTTCATCCTTCAAGCATGCTCAAAATGGCTTCAAAAGATTTCAAAAATAATGCAGAATCTTTCATGGAATTTTATAAGTTGGGTGATGTCTCTGCAGAATTAGATTTGTGGTACAATATGTGGAAGAAAAAATTTAGCAGAAGACAAATTAAAGGACATTGAAGTGGCTGCACTTTTGGAGGAAGCTAATGTTTTTCCTGCAACAAGGCACCACTGCTAATATTAAGTGCTTTCCCATCCACTACTGCTACCGTGGAAAGATCGTTCAGTACCCTGCGAAGGGTAAAAACCTGGCTCAGGAGTATAATGGGTGATGACAGACTCACTGGGTTGTGTTTGATGAGTGTGCATCGAACATTTTTGAAGGAAAATCAGGACTGCATAGTGAAGAAAGTTTTGGATAAATTTAGTTTAAACCCAAGAAAAATGTTATTAGTTTAATTTAAGTATAATTAAAATCTCAAAGTTTTGTTTTCATTTGCCTTTTCTTTTTATCCTAAAATTTTACATTTTGAACGACCATGGACCATGGTTTGCCCCCTGTTATAAATCCTGGCTACGCCCTTGATATACTTATTATATTAGTCAATTATAACAGTCTGTAAAGACTTATTACGTAATGAATATTTTTCACTACTGATATACAACGCTGTTAGCTTTGAATGTACGTTAGAGTAGAATTTTTTCTTATATACACCTTAAAATATATGTTCAAATTTTGAAATTCAAGAATACCATCTTTCTCAAATAGGACACCCTGTATTTTCTTACGCCACACAATTCCTCTTAGTACAGTGTTCAGGTCAGGTCTTTCAAAGGCACTGAGTAGTTTTATTAATAAATATCGTTGTAGTTAGTTAGCTGTGGTTTTGACCTACTTATGGAGAATCGAAATAAAATCAGAACTTTTGGAAGTTTTCTGATTACTAATCGGATGTTTTAAATTACTTATTTAAATTTATAACATACATACACTCAATAGTTCGCCTATTTAAATTGTTTAGCTGTTAATTAAATGATTACCTATCTTTTTTTGAGTTTTGTATAATCTAATTGTGAATAAATTATCTTATTTGCTAAAAAACGAACCATAATTTTAGATTTAACCTTTTCCTAAATATAGTTTATAAAATAATAAGTCGCCGTATTAAATATTTTATACAGTGTTTTTGTAAATTCGAACTAGACATATCTGTAAGCTACTGACAATTCGCAGTAGCCTACTATATAACTATATTTTAATTACACTGAATGCAAAATTTTGCTTTTCAGACTGATAATGTATAATTATTATTTGTTTATTTTAAAAAAGCTTTCTCTTTATATTGATGTATCACAGTTTGTGGTATAAATAGCTCGGCATTCAATTCTTGAACTTGAATTTATTGATAGAAGGAAAAAAGAAAGACACGTCTTAAGATATGACTATTATTTTTCTAATATCTATTTATTTGACAGTCTTCACAAAAATGCACATTCAATTTTTAGTATTGATTGATTGTCCTATATATTACATGTTGATGTCACTAACCAAGTTTGTGATAGCAGCAGTTAAACTTAATTAATTTATTTATTTATTGCTATCGTAATTACCATTATGAATATGTGTAATACACCATATCGAGATACACTTTACTATATAGAATTTTTTATTACGATCCTAGTTATCTTATACGATGGGTTTTTAGGGTGCCATTGTTGAAAAACAAGGGCCTAATTCGCAGTTACACAAATCAATAAATTACTGGTGAAGATAAAAAAGCAGAAACGGGATATGGAAATATTTGAGATTCAAAGAAAGTTAAAAAGGTTATCCGTTTCTTGTTCTTCTTCTAATATCAATATTAGACAGCCAAAGACGTGAGTATTATTTAGTTTTAAACATAATAATATTATGTAATTTATAATCTTATTTATTACTAATTATCTAATTTTCAGATGTAATCTTGTCCTATTGTTTCACATATAAAACGTAAACAAATAATAAACCTTTAAAACCTCCTTATCTTTTATTTCTAAAATAAACAACCATACAGTTTATTTGTGTTGGTTATAAAAATGAACGTCAGTAGTAATCCTTGATGTCATCAGTTGGGTCACGTCCCACTAGGCCGTGGCATTTACTCGCATGTCTTCTTTTCGGCGTTTTTAACCCCTAGATAGAATTTTCAACCCTTGATAAATGCGTGCGCATTCTAGTTTCTGATTGGTGCACGGACTACGTCATGGTTTCTGTATACGTGTACTTGTCGACCACTTTGAGCCATTTTGTCTCTGTAAATTACATGGTATTTTAATAAGGCATATTTTATTGACCCATGTGATTTAATTATATCCCTTTGCCTTCTCATTGGCCCTTAGTCCCACTATTCAACCGCTGTGCTCTGATTGGAGGACTAAGAGATTTTAATTTGTATTCTAAAGAGGCTTAATACTAACTTGTGAGACACGTATAGTGTTCTGTTAGTGTGACAGTGTCAAAGCGTTCTTCCAATACGATTATCAGCAAAACCATGGTAATTGATCGTTATTAGACTAAACAGATTTGATTGATTGAGAGAGGAGGAAAAAGGAGAGAGAAGAAGGGAGAGGAGAAGAAGAAGAAAGAAGAGAGAGAAAAGAGAGAGAAAGAAAGGAAGAGAAGAGAAGGAGAAGGAGAGAGGAGAAAAAAAAAGAGAGAAGAAAGAGAGAAGAAGAAAAAGAGGAGAAAAAAAAAAGAAAAAAGAGAGAAAAGGGAGAAAAGAGAGAGAGAGAGAGAAGGAAAGAGGAAGAGGAAGAGGAAAAGAGGAAGAGAAGAGGAAGAGGAAAAGAAGAGGAGAAGAGAGGAGAAGGAAAGGAGAAATGAGAGAGAGCAAGAGACAGAGATACAGAGAGACAGGGAGACAGAGAGACAGAGACAGAGAGACAGAGGCAGAGAGATAGAGAGTTAGGGAGACAGAGAGATAGGGAGACAGAGAGACAGAGACAGGGAGACAGAGATACAGAGAGACAGATAGACAGAGAGACAGAGACAGAGACAGAGACAGAGACAGAGACAGAGACAGAGACAGAGACAGAGACAGAGACAGAGACAGAGAGACAGATAGACAGAGAGAGAGAGAGGAGTATGATTTATTGAAACCATGTTTGGTATAATACAACAATAACAAGACAAAGATTACAAAAAAGAAAAGAATAATAAGTTCAGGTAAATATAAAATCGTTAAATTACATATCTAGAGTGGTTAAAATTTGCCACAGATATAATCCAACATATTTCAAGTATCACATGAACGATCAGCAACATTTGTAAAAAAGTGTTCAGTTGAATACAACACCATAGAGTTCAACAGGTTATTCACTTTAATTTTGAAAGTCCTGTAGGTAATTGCTGATTTTATATCTTCGGATAAAATATTGTAAGTATAAATCATTATGAGAACTATTTTTTGAAATTTATAAAAGAAATTAATTTTTCTTGCGGCTTTTATAAAAACGATAATCAGAATTTAGTGCAAATAGTGATATATTTTGGAAGGCAAAATATAGACATTCAGTATATATATATATATATATATATATATATATATATATATATATATATATATATATATATATACTAAATTATATTCCTACTTGATAATGCCCTTGCCAGATTTGATCTTTTAATAATGATTTTGGGCATGGCTGGGTCTAAAACATTACCGTTACGTCCATTTACCAAATAGTTTTGACTTATTTTTGCAATAAAATTAGAAAATAAATAGAGATTTGGACTGCAGACTCCAAACGAAGACTAACATTGAGCAACAATAAAATTTGATTCTTGTACCTTGAAATTGGTGTATAAAGCTTTTGGACATTATTGGTCCTAAAATTTTGTGCTTGCTCATCTATCGAATAGTTTTAACCGTTTTCGAAATCAGATTAGTGGATAAATAAAGATTTTGTACACTGCATATCCCAAACGATGACCAACATTGTAAAATTCGTTTCTTCTCCACTGAGTAAACAGTTTTTGCTAATGAAGTTGTACTTCAAATAGAGATTTTGTACATTACAGACCCAAAACGATGACCAAGACTGTGAAACTACAAAATTTGCTTCTTGCAAACAGATGACCGTTTTCCAATAAAACTAGTGTATAGTTTTCCAATAAAACTAGTGTATAGATAAGGATTTTGGACATTGCTGGTCCGAAAAGATGAGCAACATTTTGTTCGATTAAACTAAATCACGGTATAAAACCGAAAATTGATAATGACTCTGATTGAAAAAGCGATTAACGTTTCAACTTCGGAATTTCAAAAATCATGGAATCAAATATAATTTAGAGCGCCAAATGAATTGGTTTAATTTCCAAGTATTTCCGTTTTCCAATAAAACTAGTGTATAGATAAAGATTTTGGACATTGCTGGTCCGAAAAGATGAGCAACATTTTGTTCGATTAATCTAAATTACGGTATAAAACCGAAAATTGATAATGACTCTGGTTGAAAAAGCGATTAACGTTTCAACTTCGGAATTTCAAAAATCATGGAATCAAATATAATTTAGAGCGCCAAATGAATTGGTTTAATTTCCAAGTATTTAATTGTGAAGGGTAGCCTGGGACCGGAAAACAGACAACACCCTTAATTAAGGCCTCAACCTCTGATGGGTAGGCAAATGTGCGCGCATACAGTGTTCTGGTTGGAGGTCCTGAGGATAGGCCAAGCACCCTAGTTTCTTATTGGTGCACGGACTCCGCCCCCTGGTTTCTGATTGGTTACGGGGTGGGGCTTGTCAACCATTTTGGAGGCCATTTTGTCAACCATTTTATCGGTCATGGTGGAAAATTTAATTTGAACTTGTGTTTAATTCTCCACATTCTGATTATTTATTGTGAGAAATTTGGATCTGTATTCTGATAAGGGACCTAATACTAGTTTGTAAGTAAGTCCTTGGGAACTTGCTCCTGGGCCTTCAACCCCCCCCCCCCCCCCTGGTCGGAAATTTGAAGTCTGCATTATTATTGGTTACGACGGGAAATTTGAATTTGTATTCTAATAAGGGACCCTAATGCTAACTTGTTTGTTCTAGGATCGTCGCCCCTTGTCAGGTGTTTGCCCCTAGGTAGGAAATTTGAAACTGTATTCTAAGAGGGATTAACGCTAACTTGCAAGACAGGTATAGGACGCCGGAACTTGTTCTCTGGCCTTCGCTCCTTGTCAAAAAGACAGAAATTAATCAAATCAGCCGAAGAATATCAGACTAGATCAAACAATCTTCAGTAAATCAAACAAATTAATTAATCAAAGCAATTAACCATAGCAGCCAAATCTATCAATCTCAATCAAATCAAACAAGAAGTTGTGCTAACAATTTTTCATAACCTTCAGGTAACGAGTCTCCCACTTTATATACCTAGGTCCTATGAGCGACTGCTTACTTTGTAGATAAGGCTAACTAACACTCAGAGCTAGCACTCTCCCTAAACGTGAGGGCACCGGCGTGGCAAAGCAATTCAATCTCAATCAATGAAATCATAACTTACAGCTTGCAAAAATCAGCTGACAATTCAAAAATATTGGCTTGACTTAACTTACAACCTGCTAAAACCAACCACAATTCAAAAATACATGAGATAGTCTTCGGAATTACTGTCAATATACGAACACCAAATTAGCATGTAACACTACAGCCGCGTTTTGCACAAAGTGCTAAAAATACGTTTCACAGTTAAACTGGTAAAAATGCTTATACAATAACGAATATAACCAAACTCGAAACCAGATCACTATATTATTTTACATACAAGGAATGCCTTATCGTAAATACCTCTGCCAAAAGGGCCCTAGATTTATAAGCAAGCTTGAACGCACTATTTCGTTTTGAAAATGGACAAATGCCTGTGAGCAAATAAACAAGCTAACCTTCATTTTCAATTTTAATAAACACACATGATTTGAAACTAACACCGATTTCATTTCCTAAAAGGCAGCTGTAGGACTCTGTGTTTTATTTTACACAATGCTTATCACTATCATTAGACAGTCATAATAATAATAGCTAAAATAAAACTGTTATTTAAACCTAAATGTAAAAGAAACCGTGCCAATTATAGACCAATCTCGATTCTAAGTTCACTATAAAAAATAATTGAATCAATTCTTAAAAATAGATTAATACTTTTCTTGGAATCATATAATATAATCAGTGATGCACAACATGGATATAGATCAAATAGATCAACATTATCAGCATTAGAAAGTATGATAAACCACATACGTACCTCACACAATGAAAATAAAGTGGTGGCATCAATAAATTGTGACCTATCTAAAGCTTTTGACTTGGTTGAACATGATTTATTGATGTCGAAGCTATATTGCTAAAGTTACACTCCCGTGAAAATGAATTTTCAGAAAAGTTATCAAAAACCTGGCAACGGCATTATCAAGTAGCAATATAATTTAGTATATATATATATATATATATATATATATATATATATATATATATTACGTATCCGAAAATTTGTTGACTGTGGACGTTCTACGATTTCCATAGTTATGATTGGTAATTAAAATTAAGATACTATAGATTATTTAGGGGACAATGAACTTGCAAGGATCATTCCGAATTTATTACGGGATTTTAGGGAGTTGTTGATATGAGCGAGTAAGGAGGGGAATTCGTTCCATGATCTACGTACGGTATGAATGAATTACATACATAGAAGGCTCAAATAACTGTTTCAATGTCAAAATGGAAGAGTAGTTCTGGTCTAGTGGTAGTGGTTGGCTGCCACACGGTCGCTGCTGGTTCGATTCCCGGCCGATGCAATATTTTTTAGGTTACAGTAGTTTTGTTTATCTAATCTAAACTATATAAACAAAATACATTTCTGCCAAATTCTCACGCGTGCGCAGGTCGTGGAACGGATTCCATGCTTTATACTTTTATACGTCAGTGTAGAGTAATTAGATCATTTTACGATTAGTTTTTGTCTCTGTAACACAGCAGTGTTTTGCTAGCACGTACCAATATTATTTTGTGGTTTTTTTAGGAATAAGCATACCAACTGCTGTTTCACGGATTTACCTGTAATTAAGATAAAGGTAATCGAGTTTTTTGGTTGTTTAGTCCAGCTGTGAACCATGTATTTCGGTATTTATAAACACCCTGGCGCCCATGCGACTTGTGACAACACTTATTGTGACTCACGTATGATAGGCTATTCGAAATACGGAAAAAGGTTAACAATAAATTCTCTCCACCCACTGCGCTTCCTGTATCCTTATATTACGTTACCCCGTTCTACTGTTATTTTCGACAAAATTAAAAACAAAATTACCACAGCACTATAATTTAACAGATGTAGTTGGAATGAAAATTAAAAATTGTATAAATCGTACTACATTCTGTTTTCACTGTAAAATAACACTTGCATTTCTTAATAAACCTATTTCTTTGTTATACTCGGCTTTACTAGTTTAATTAATCTCAAGTTTCTACTTGTGAATGTTTTTATCAATGTTTTTCACAACTGAACACTTACATCATAACAATTAAATTTTGTTAAATTTGTTCTTTGGTTATGAAATTTTTCTCTGTTAGTCTTCGACCGTTAGAGAATGTTCTGATTTGTCATTTTAAATTTGTCAATATTTAATTTATTAATGATCTGGTTATCTTTTACTAAGATTGTATGCCATAGTTGGCTTTATATGTTCATCAAACTGCTATATTAACAGTAGGCTTATGTTTACGTTTTCACTTATTCAAATTTCATAAATTTGTTTCAACATATAAACTATTCTGAAAGATCCTATTACTACTGACGACGAAAACGGTAAGTGTTATCGAAACGTTTAAATTTGTATAACAAATACAAATATATACCATTAAAAAAACGCAAAAAGCTATGTATGTTTTTTAAACTTGTTTGATTCAAAAATAAAGGGAAAATATATTTAGCGGTAACGGTTAATATTTTTATAAAACAATACATATTGTCCTCTCTTTACTTAACGATACTGATGGATGAACATAACGCAAAAACTGATAAACATACAGTGAGCTTATTGTACAAATTAAAATGATTTATCTAACATGTAGTACCCTTTAAAACCGTAATTCCAAGTTACTCTCCATAATCCAAAGACTACAAAGTCTTCAATAGCGTAATATTGAACTTATTCGCAATGATACAAATTCTTAGAAAAATTAAGGTATAGACTTATCTTCTGACAATAATGATACTCTAACTAAAATTATTATTAATTTTATTAAATACATAAATAAAAAGTTTACCTCGAGTAGGATTCGAACCTACGACCTGTACTTTGCTAGAGTACCGCGCTACCAACTGCGCCACCAAGGTTCAAGCCCCAATCGATGCAAATTTTGTCTTTATGTATGTAGAACTGATGTAAATTCTAAATATAATGTATTTAATAAAATTAATAATAATTTTTAATTACATATTTACCTTTGAACTTATTCGTTCAATACAAAAACTTATAATAATCTAACTAAAATTGTTTGCTTGCATGACATTGACCTTCCTCGCAATAATTCTTCTAGTGGTACGCCACGCTGTGTCAATTGAATGAGATAGGAATGTATGCGGTTAAGTGTTGCATCATTCTGGGACAGATAAACAATAAAATTACTCAAATTAAAATTAACGAGTTTTGAGCAATGATGATTCAAACCGTTAATTTGCAAACTGGAAAAGGATCATCAAGAAAACCCAGTTAATTAATCAATAAACAATTTCCGTAGTACATTAACAAAGCCAAGAACATAGAAAAACAAAGAAAAGGAAAGGTTCAATATGCAAACCCAACAAAGTGCCATTAAAGTTTGAATGATTGCGCTACAACCCACGGCATCCATTGCCATTGCTTACATAAGAAATGGTTAGCTAAATCCGTAGGTAACCGTTTCCACTTTCCTCGCCAGGAAAGTTTACCGCTACGGCGTTAACTTACGAATTTAGCTATCCAATTGGCTTATAATGTCTTCTCATATAAAGCAGTGAATTAAATAAGGATGGTGAACATTCGTAGTGCATTTGACGAAATTCACATACGGTATTGAATAAGCAGATGTAGTAGAAATAGTAAACCTATAAACGCGAAATCAATTTGTTTTATATGCATATGAATTTAATTCTCATTTGCCTAATACTACATAACCTCCATTTGTTTGTTTATCCTTTGACTGTTTTCTCATTTCCTCATTTACTTCTTTTAATCATCATTTATTACACACTTTAAAGAAAATGGAGGTCCCCTGATATCAGTATCTGGTATCCAAGAAGTAAGTACGGCTTTAAGTGTTTATGTCTTAATTTTTTTTTAACTTATAGTATTCCCGAACAGGATAAGATTTTCCTAACGTGCTAAAGCACTCAGGAACACTGGAAGGATTTAGGGATATTGTTAGACTGCCGAGAAATGTTTATGAATGGCTACCTTAAATTGACTTAAGTCAAAGTTTGGAGGAAAACAGGAACTGGGTAGTGCATTCCACAATTTGGTCGCTGTGTGGAAAATTGTAGATTGAGCCCGTTTAGTTCATTACAATCATGAAATTTCAGCGTGTGACAAGCGACTTGGGTATATCTAAGAAGACGGGTAGAAATATTAAGTCTCGAGCTGCATTTAACCCTGTTTTACAAGTCTGGGTAAAAGTCTACCACGCAAAAAAACAAAATCTGACGATCTAGCTCAAACATCCAAAATGGGCGTAAGGAATAAGGTATGCAAATATGTATGCACAAAGTGAGCAATTATTAAATGTTTAATTTTGTTGAAAATTGCATTGTTTGTAATAGAGCAGCAATGTGATATAACCTACATAACTTGCAGGCTGAAAATAACTTACCAATCACCAATTTCAAGGATATTTTTTTTCAACCGTTATCATTACGATAATCAACGTTCTCTAATTTTTACAAAATCAATCACAATAAATAAGTAATAGTATTTTAGAATTCTGCAGCTTTAAATGCTGCCATCTCAGGGTATATGTTCTAATCAGAATTTATTATAACGAAAATAATTTTGACTCATGTTTTTCATATTACACCATATGGTTGTATATGATGACGTAGCGGTAAACTTTCCTGGCGAGGATAGTATTTGCGAAATCTGTCGTAAAGGTGAGATCGAGACTTTCTCAATGACATCTGGACACGTTTCTGCAAACATTGCTATCGTTAAAATAACAATTAAACTAAGGTTTATCACGCCACGTTTGTCCACACGCATTAAGTCCTCCATGCGGGCGAAAACGTTAGTAAAACTATTAACAATGCTAAACATACCTGCGATGAATGGACCGTCGTACAGAACTGACGCAGTTCTTTAAACAGATTTCAACTTAATAAGCGAGCTTGGGAGATGGTGTATTGGTAATTAAATTAGTACCTCATTACTATCTTATGTTATCACGAGCCCATGCTGTGCGATTTCGATATCTTGTTCTTAAAAGACATTGACCGATTTTTTATAGGTTACATCAGCTTGTTGGATTGATCGCTGCAAGCTTTAATCTACATTTAAATACCTACGTACGCTTAAATATAATCCTGTAACGAACCCGTTAATCATCAGCACTTAACGGGTTACAGAGCACAATTTAAATTATGGACGGTGGCGATTATTTATCGATATAATTTGTTTACACGACCGTGAATTAAAACCAAACCGACATGATTGTTCTAAGCGATTCTCACGGTTTATTCGAATAACGCAGTTTTGGCTACGTGGGAGAACACTTGCTTTCCTACGACAATGTGTGTTTTTTTTTGTCTTCTTTTCCCTTTAATTACATACATTTAAATCTTAGTTGCTTAAAATAAATAAGGTAATTCGAAGTTACTTTTAGTAATTAAAAGACTATAAAATCATAATATTGAACTAATGTGCCATGATGAAAATTCTTAGAACAATTAGGTAATAGAATTATCTGTACTTTGCAATGGTAATGCTTTTCTTACTTAAATTATTTGTTTGGATCATCGCAATAGTTCCTCGCAATAGTTAAAAGCTTAGAATTAATATTGAGGTACACGCAAAACAAATCTGATAAAGAGAATTGGCCGTCTAGGAATGGATGATGAACGGATGAATGATTCAATCCGTTAATTACATAAACAGAGTAAGAATCATCAAGAAAAAACAGTTTATTAAGCAATAAGCAATGTTACAAGTACATTCATAAATCAAAACAAAGAAATTCAATGAAAATAATGGGTTCAATATGCAAACACAATAAAGTTCATTAAATGAGGTTAAAGTGAGTAAAAAATTATAAAATCTAGTAACAGCAAAATGAAAAGCATTGCTTGCGAGATCGTATATTGGCAATTAAATTACTACCGCATTACAACCCTATGTTATTAAGAGACTAGCGATTTCAATATCTTGTGATACTTAAATAGTACCTTCGTGTGATGCAATGACCCATTTTCTATATGTTACACCATCTTATTGAATTCCTTGCTCTGAACTTTAATCTACATTTAATACCTACTTACGCTTGAATATGATTCTGTAATTAATACTTTAATCATCAACAGTTAACAGGTTAAGGTACGCGGTTTAAACACAAAACGGTAGAGATTATTTATCAATATAAGCTTACACGCCCGCTTTGCGGATTAAAACTAAAATGATGTAATTATTTATCGATATAAGTTTGTTTACACGAACATTTTATTGTTATTACAATCTTACATTATAACGAACAAAAAATGAAGAGGACAAACTCGCGTTTTTAGTTTTTTACTAAAACGAAAACGATAATATATTTATGGCCACAACGATTTATATTTATTATCGGTAACAAAACAATAGAGCTCCTCATACCAGGTACGGCCAAAATGAGCCTCTAACCACAACTAACTGTTTTCTCCCGAATCCATCCCTGTTTTCAAAAGTCATTAAATTACAACAAAAAAAAAGGTTGGGTATAAATATTCCGCCTCTTCTTATATTCCAAATTAAAAGAAGTATTAATTTTTAAAATATTCAATCTTCCGTAGAAAACCTCCCGTATATATTAAGTTTCAACGTATGTTCCAGTGTAATTAGTTACCAAACGGTGACGTTTTACCCAATTTCGTGCGTATAAAAATTCTAAGCGATTTCTCACGGTTTACTAGAATAACTCAGTGTCGGTCGCGTGCTAGAACACCTGTGTTCCTACGACAACATTTTCTTCTGTTTTAAAACTATCAAAACGCTTATTAACAAGATATTACAACTCTTTAATTGTCTTTTCTTTTGTGATAACAATTGCGATTTTCTGTTGCTATTTCAGTAATAAAATTTTATGTCCTAACTAGATTAGTTACTGGAAATATGAAGGTTAAAATATAAAACATTATTAATTTGTTAATTCACTGTGGACAATTCAGTTAAACGATCTTATTTTGTTTTTTGCATTTATTTCTTCCGATGCTATTCAATCAAAGATTCCCTAATCTTGTTTTTATTAAATAATGAAAGAAATTCCAGTAATATCAATATTTATAAAGCTTAACCAATTTCTACGCTATCATTCTCAAGTGCTTTAGAACATTGCGACATTAAATTTCGAATAATAATTAGATCTTTGGTAGATTAGATATGAAACGCATATTGAAAATATTCCAGAACTCACTCAGGTAAACGAAAGCTAACAGTGAAAAATGCCGCAATAAAAAACAAACTTAACAAACTTTAATTACGTACAGGGTCGGTTAGGCACACTGTCTCCATTATGGGAACATGGTCCAGATTAGTCTACGGAATAAGAACAAATATTTTTACGTGTTTATTATGAAGCATTTTTTAATTTGTCTAGTTCAAAAATAAAGGGAATGGAAGAAAAGGGCATTATTGTAGGTTTTTATACATTCATTTTGTTCACGAGTAACTTCCGTGAGTATTTGTAATGCAATTAATATCTAGGAGTCTTCATAGGTATTAGCATACTATATTCTATGATCCATTACGTTTTACAGCGACTTCATTCGTGGATTAATTATAATAAGAATTTTAACTTCTTCGACAACTAGTTAGCGTCAACTTGAATAAGTATACGCTTTCCGTTGAGCCTTTTATCTATTCGTGTCATTTCGTACAGCAATCAAGACAAAGCCTCTCCCATCACACTTTGAAGGTATGGCACCGTCTTCACAACTTAAAGAAGCTGTCGACATGAACAATCTACTACACTAGTACATACTCAAATGACCACAATTTATATCAGCGCTCACATATTAACATGCATGTTTGCTAGATCAATGTTTAATTCACCTTGGCACAAGTATTTAGATATGTGAATATCTCAAGACACACCTAACAGTTAACCAACTCTGTACCCTTTTCATACTTCTCACAATATTTACCTTTCTTTCTGTTAATTTTAGACCGTCATAATGTCATGTATCCATGGTTTTATAAAGATTTGCCGATAAATCTCGAATTTATAAATTATTTGTTAGTACCAAACATCTTGAATGGGGTATAGGCTCTCGTAATTGGATCTATTCATTCATCAATGATTGGAGAAGCTTTCCTATTGTAACGTTTTATTTTGTCGGTTACGTAATTAAAAGGTTAAAAGGGTTTACGAATTTTTTTTGTATTTTCTAAAGTGAAAATGAAGTTTTTGTTGTTGATCGTAGTAAGATGGAAGTTTAAAGAGGAAAATATGATTTACAGTTTAGTATTAATATTTCGAAACCCTCTTACTGGAGTTTGAAAGGAAACATTCGGTAGTGTTTTTGTAATTAGGGATAGTTTTGTATAAATAAATGTTTTCGTATTTTAAAAATGGAGAAATTTAATTTAAATTACGTTCGGATTGCATCATATAAAAATTTTATTAAGAACGTATTCAAATATTACATTGTAAGGTTGCAAAAGTTTTAGTTAGCCGCCAGATAGGCACCATTTCTGTTGATAAGAGTTTCGTTTTCAAACAGAGAATTTGACTTTAGATACATAGCATTAAAGGCTAGTTTGCCTGAAAATTCCAATTCACCATATATCAAATTTCTTAGATAAGGTTTCGAGGCAGAAGTGGGTTGCTGACAGGGCAATCTCTCCCGATGATTTTCGAGTTGGGTTCTTGAATACGCGTAGGTAGAAAATTTAAGTTTGTTGGCTAATTATAATGGAAGGGGTTTAAAAAACCAATGTGGCCGCAAGTGAAACTGTTCGTAGGGGTAGTGGTTGTATAAGCTTAGCGGCGTACAGTTTAGCGTGTAGGTGGCGAAGATTACCGCGAAACGACGTTGAATCGGGTCCGTGTTGAAGGAACTGTCGTTATTGGGTGTTTATCCCCTCACAAAATTCCAATAAGGGATGATATAATTGTTCAACCTTCATGAGAGTAATTTATCGTTACGTGCAGTTAGTCCTTAAGGATATATCGAGATCCAGATCGGCATTGAGTGTTTAAATACCAAGTGCTCTTGCCCTCCTCTGGAGAAAGTTTCGCTTTGAAATTGCGGAAAAATACAACGTTCGTTTCAAGGTTACAATCATTAAGTTCACAGTGCGCTGTTAGACAAATAAACTGCTGTAATTAAATAAAATTTTTCATAATTTAAATTATTACGAATTATTCAGAACTTGTATATTATTATTGTAAAGATAATAAGTAACGTGCTGTAAATAATACCGCTTGTGATGTATAGTTAACGAGAATAAAAACTAAGTGAACGAATTTCGTGTGAATGTAGATATTAGTGGGTACATGATCAATTGGGATTCGATCCACAACGCAAGTAGTAAGAGGAAGCTATCCTCAGCTGAATGGTACTGGGAATTGCAAGCGTCGCTCCGACATCAACCGTATCATCGAGTTTGCCCTCTGTGTCCATTCCAGATTCTGTGTAACAAAAAGGCCTCTCCGATAAAGGTAACATTTTTGTGTTTATATTGTGGTGATTGATAAAATTTAAATAAATTCTTGGGTTTATGAAAATGTAAACTTTCACCACTATCACACATACTAAAATACTTATCGTTTTTGGGTTTTTTAATGGTGTATTTTAAATTATATAACCTCACGTTTCGATAACACTTACAGTTATCTTCGTCAGTAGTAATATCTGTTAAAATTCTTAAAGATGTTGTAAACAATTTTGTCAAAGTTGAAAAATTATCGAGACGTTTACATTATATAATTTAAAATACACCATTAAAAAACCAAAAAAAAATTGTTGGGTGTTTCATTGTTACCTTATTTAGGTGTAAAGCGAATATATAAACACGTTGGTTTTTTTTCTCTTTTAAAGATTTGTTTTGATTACTTTATCGTTTAAATTTTAAGACCAGTGCATTCATTCAGAGAATTATCCAAAAGTTATTGGACTGTTCATAGTTGTCATATTGATATATTGCAATTACAGTAAGTTTAAGAAAAGGCCGTTATTGAAACTCTAGCTAGGGGTCACATCCAGTTTAGATACGCAATCTGATGGTACTCGCATAGTAAACAATTTGTACCCGATTTTTCTTGTTTTATTATTTATTTTATTTACATTATACTTATTTAGGTTGTTGGGCTTGTATTTTTTTTAATGTGAACCTATGACTTACACAGCATCTGACGACACGCATTTTCAATGTTATTTTTTTTTTTATTTGCTCATTGAATTAATGTCACTGTATTGAGTTTTAATTTGAATAGAAACAATCACGGCCGAATGCTTTTCAAGTGATTATTTAATTATAACGTACATTTATAGGCCGATTTTATGAATTGAGCATAATTACTTGCAGTCTAAGGAATTCGATTCCAAACGATTGTGTACAGAATTTAAACGTTTCTTTGTTACATTTTTCTTTGTTTGATGAAGTGAAATTATTTTACATATGGAGTTTTTTAATTAACGTAACGTGACTAGAGATTAGTGTTTGATTATCAAAGTAGTGATTGATTTTTGCTGCACACTATTATTTTATTTAAGCGTGCAAATATTTGTTTTGAAGCCTTTCAGGTTAGCAAAAGATCTGCTAGTCCTAGAGCCGCCTGCGGAAATTACGTATAGGTAAGCAAGTTATTTGAATATTTTGGGCGAGCTGTGAACTATCGTAATTAAGCATTTCATCTCCCATTGTGACATTTCAAATACTCTGGCGCCCGTTTCCAGTTTTATGACGATTTCAACCCCTATTTCGAGGTATGTATGGTATGCTATCCTATTGCGCACAAAATTAATTAACATCGTACTCACCCCGACCGTTGGCTAGTCGTGCAAAAGCCAATTTTATCTATAATTTCGTTTTACTGCCAGTTTATACCGTAACAATGTGTCGGTTTTCTGTAAACCGTAAAACATAGTAAATGATTAGTTTTAGATATTAGTATGTCAAGAAATGATAAACTTCGATTAGTTTCCTTTTCCATGGGTAAATTGGATGCTAAGATGTATACCATTAAAAAAATTAAAAATTCTTAGTGCTTCTTTTCCATGTCTCTAAATAACAAATGTGTCATCTACATATCTATACCAAACTAAGGGGTATTTAGGTGCATTTTTTCCATGTAAAAATTAGCTATAACAGGACTAAGAGGGCTACCCATTGCTACACTAATCAAGTTGTTCATAGAATTCATTATCTCATTGAAAATAAGTCGACAGTGCTGAAAAATATTTTTTATATCCTTTGGAAAAATGAGATCAATATATTCAATAGTTTGTTTTAGTGGGACTTTTGTAAAAAGTAAAACAACATCAAAACGGAAATTTTGAAATTATGTATTTTTTCAATGGTCGACAGAATTTTTAATATAATGTGGTGTTTTACCTATATGAGGTTGTAATATAAAAATAAATGGTCGAACTGGTAATCGTTTAAAAAAAATAATAATGTAATAATTCAATAGGGAAATAAGTTCTCCATACACAAATCGTTAAACTAACTGGAGGTACTAACCATTCACCACAAATAATGCCTTTGTCCCAGTCGGTTAGTTTAAAGTGGGCCGATTCATTCTTTTGATTTGCTTGATTACCACAATTTTATGCTAGCTTACTTCCACTGAACATCAACATAAAAAATTTGCAATGTAATAAAAATGATATCGGACGCCAAGTAATTTTTAATAATGGTCGGAATAACTAAACCGAGTTCTACACTAAAAATTTATCAAAATGTAAAACAATAAAAAATATACAACTATGTTTATTAAATATATAAAGTGAAAGGGTTAAATAAAATATATCTTAAAAACTAATTGTAAAAACCTTAAAATACTAAAAAAAATCATTAAACATTAAATACCTGTTACTAAATATACAAAATCTTCTTGAGAATCCCTGGTATTATAAAAAATAATGCGGAAATGCAAACCAAGAAGACGTAATCCTGGTGTAATGTTGCGCAATATATGGCAATAACACTTTACGTTATAAGCCACGCCCAAAACTGGAATTATCCTTATAAATTTTCTTCTTGAAATTGAGTAATCCAATATTTATTGCATTTCTTGAAATTTTCAATGCCAAATTGCAATCATAAAATGAAAGCGTACACAACAGTAAAATTAAATGCGTATTTAAAATGTAATCAAAGTAAAAATAAAAGTAACAGTAAAAAAACTGAACTAAAATAAAAGTCCCTGAAAAGAGCAAATGTTTTAATTTTTAGTATAATGCGTTAAAATATCTTACCATAAAATTAATGGCACTTCCTGCTTCAACATTCATCAGGAAGTAAGCAAAATGGATGCTTTGAAAGTTAGATGAAGTAGTCGTGCGCAAAAGATATGATGACGTAATGCGCGAATAAAATGATCAGAAAAATAATTTATAGAGTGGAAGTATAAACCTTAAAGAAGTATACACTATAAACCCCTAAAAAGAAATGCAAATTAAGTTGCCTACCACATACCTATATTTCAATAATTAAAATTTTCTTATATTTACAACAGAACGAATGAAAGACCTTAAATTAAGGTATATTTTAATACAACTCAAAAAGGGTTGTTACAGTAATAGAAATGTAAGATGTTTTACAAGATTATATGTAGGAGAACCAATTGCACCAACAATAGGCTTTACAGGAACATTAGAATTTATGAATTTTTGGTAAACCATATAGTTTTAGTGAAAGAGCCTCAGAGTTAGTTAGTTTCTTTTTTATTTCTTTAGGAATAGATGATAATTTAATAAGCTCCTTAGTTTTTAAAAGAAACCTTTTTGTAGGATATTTTGGTAGTTCACGATAAGTCTACGGTTCCAACAGTTGTTGTACTTTAATGTTATATTCGTTCATATTTAATATAACAGTTGCATGACCTTTAGCTGATTGTAATCTTACTATATTTTCATTACGTTTAAGATCTAATCAACCAGGGCGTTAACGAAAGCATAAGTTAGTTGCTCTTTGGAGATTTTACTTTACGTAATATGTTAACGGTTTTATATCTAACTTCATTCACAGCATTAAAAGGTAACGATTTAATAGAATTCTCAACATTGAAAATTATATCTTCGAAAGGTGTTACTATTGGTGTTATTCCAAAATTTTCGCCCTTAGGAAGCGCTTCAATAACATCATCTGAAAAAGTATGATCAGAAAAGTTTATAACTGTTTTTTTATTATCAAAAGATTGTCTATTATATTGCTGCTTCAATAATTTATCAAACTTAGCTTTTTGACGTTTACACGAGATGTCAAAATTTATCTCCATACATTTAAACGTCAATGAATCAGTTTTATCCCAATTCTAAATGTAAATATAAAAAAGTTCTATCGGTTTTATAATATAACATTTATAGATGAACTGAAAATGCTCTTCTGCGTATTCAAACACATATTACTACGAAGTCATTGGATACAACCGATACATATCTTTTATATTTAAATTTAGGAATTTCATCTATATTAAATAGAGAGGATTGGGATAAAATGTATGGAAATAAATTTTGACATCTCATGTATACGCCAAAAAACAAAATTTGATAAATTATTCAAGCAGCAATATAATAGACAATCTTTTAATAATAAAAAAACAGTTATAAACTTTTCTGATCATATTTTTCCAGATGATGGTATTGAAGCTCGTAAATTTTGCGATAACACCAACAGTAATACCTTTTGAAGGTATAATTTTCTAATATTGAGAATTATATTAAATCGTTACCTTTTGATGCTGCGAATAAAGTTAGATATAAAACTGTTAACATTTTACGTAAAGTGAAACCTCCAAAGAGTAACGTATGCTTTCGTTAACGCCGTGCTTTATTTGATATTAAACGTAATGAAAATATAATAGCATTACAATCAGATAAATGTAATGCAACTGCTATATTAAATATGAACCACTGTAACATTAAAATAAAACAACTGTTGGAACCACAAACTTATCGTGAACTATCAAAAGATCGTACAAGAAGGTTTCTTTTGAAAGCTAAAGAGCTTATTAAATTATCATTATTTATTACATTTCTGTTACAACCTCATATAGGTAGAACACCTCATTGTATTAAAAATTCTGCCGATTTCATTGAAAAGTACATAATTTCTAAACTGCAGAGGGCGATATAATGTATGGTTTTGATGTTTGTTTCATTTTTTACAAAAGTCCCTCTAAAAAAACTATTGAACATATTGATCATATTTTTCCAAAAGATAAAACCATTCTTTTTCGGCACTATCTCTTACTACAACTTATTTTCAGTGGAATAGTAAATTTTATGACCAGGTTGATGGTGTAGCAAGGGGTGGTCCTGTTATAGCTAATTCCTACATGGCAAAATTTGAAACGTTAGCATTACAAAATGCACCTAAAAAAACCGTTAGTGTGGTACATGAATTTTTAATTTTTATAAATGGTGTATATCCGAGCATCCAGTTTACCTTGGAAAAGGAAACTAATGGAAGTTTACCATGTCTTGACGCACTAATATCAAAAACTAATAATTCACTATCTTTTGAAGTTACCAGAAAGCCAACACACTAAAAGATACCTTCATAAATTATCAAACCACCATTCACGTCAAAATATTGGTGTAATTAAATCTTAAGGGGATCGAGCAAAACGAATTTGTGATCCTGAATTTTTGAAAGGAATATAAATATTTGACAAAACCACTACAAGCTAATAAATGTTCACTTACAGGTATTAATAACATTATTACACCTGCGAGACATAACCGTAAAGAAAAACTAGCGCTTTGTGTTGGTACTGCTTTTCCTCCTTCTATGATCAACGTTACAGATGGAATTGAAAAAATCCAATTAACCATGCCATTAAGACTACTTTTAAATTTGCAAGAAAGGTTAAAGAACATTTAAAGTCGCCTAAAGTTCTTCCAAACGTATTGCCATCTTTCGAAGTAAATAAGTTGTCTTGTTTTTATGGAAAAACTTACACTGGAATTATAAAACATAAGACGTAAAGACCATATACGATTTTGTAGATTAGGGCAACCAGAGAAATCTGCGGTAGCTGACCATGCTTTAAATAATTTAAATCATAACATTCAATTTGATAATATGGTAATATTGTCAAGATAATTATGTTCGTTTACAACGTGAAGCTATTGAGATATATATATATATATATATATATATATATATATATATATATATATATATATATATATATATATATACATCCTAATAACTTCAATAGACAAGCAGAAAATCTCCATTTAAGTAGATGTTTGAATCGTATAATTACGATGCACAATGCACAATAGTTACGTCTTAATTTTAATTTTAGCTTTTGGTATGTCTAGGTTTTTTGCTGTGTTTTTTCCTAGACCTTGAAGTAGATACTACTACTACTAATTATATGTTAACCCTCGAACGTCCGAAACCGGGTCAAAAGTGACCTGAGCTCACTATTTTACGTAATAAACAATTTGTTATATATGATATTAAAATGATGCTTTAGGTATTCCTCACAAACCTTCTCATAAATAATGTACATGTACTTAAAAAGTATTTACACAAATAGCATTGAAACTAATTTACTATAATCCTTTTGGGTCAGGTAAGACCCGATTTCGGTGAGAACCATCATTTCATTTTCTCCAGGTAATCTCGGAACAGTTAATAATTTGTGTAACTTTCTTGCTTGTTCTACACTTAACTTGTTCGGTGGCCTTAGTGTATTGTCGTGATACCCCTGGCGTGAAATTTGAATTTGTATTCTAATAAGGGGCCTAATGCTAACTTGTAAGACAGGTGTAGGGCTTCGCAACTTGCTCTCGGGGTTTTGCTCTCTTGTCGAGGAACCATTATCGGAAAATTTGAATTTGTATTTCTCTCCATTCTGATTGGTTATGGCGGGGAAATATGATTTTTTATTCTAATAAGGGGGTCTAATGCTAACTTATAAGACAGGTATAGGTCTTCGGAACTTGTTTTGGGCGCCCCGTTGCCATGACCTTTTTGGCATAAGTATTCGGAGCTTGTTCGTGAGTCTTCGTCAATCGTCGTGTGACGGGAAATTTGAGTTTATATTCTAATAAGGGGTCCTAATGCTAACTTTTAAGGGATGCATAGGTCTTCGCAACTTGCCCTCGGGGCTTCGCCCCCTCATCGTGGCCTACAGGTGTGGAATCTGAATTTGTACAGGTTATGGAGGGGAATTTGAATTTGTATTCTAGGCCCTAATACTAACTTGTAAGACGGGTATAGGTCATGGGCGCTGGCTCTCGGGACTTCACCCCCCATGAGGCAATCAGACCCTCGGAAAATTTGTTATAATTAAATTGTATCATCATAACCCTTTCAATTATAGGTCATAATGAAGACCTTCGACCATCTTGTTTTGGCGGGAAATTTGAATTTGTCTTCTAATAAGGGGGCCTAATGTTAACTTGCAAGACCGGTGTAGGGCTTCGCAACTTACCCTCGGGGCTACGCCCCCTTGTCTTGATCTCTACGTCTGAAATCTGAATTAGTATTGAAGCCTCTACAGGTTAAGGAGGGAAATTAAAATATGTATTCTAATAAGGGGTGGCCTAACGCTAACTTGTAAGACGGATATAGGGCTTCACAACTTGCCCTCGGTCCTTCGCTCAATGGTTGAAAATTAGAATTTGTATTTAAGTCTCTGCATTCTGCTCGGTTATGGCGGGAAATTTGAGTTTGTATTCTAATAACGGTCCTTAATGCTAATTTGTAAGACAGGTGTAGGTCTTCGCCCCCCTTTTCCTACAATTTGAATTTGTTTGTAGCATCATATGTTGTGTTTAGACTAATAATGTTGCGGGAAATTTGAATTTGTATTTAAGTCTACATTCTGATGGTTTATTGCGAGAAATATGAACTTTTATTCTAACAAAGGGCCTAATGATAACTTATAAGAAAGGTATAGGGCTTCACAACTTGCTTTCTGGTCTTAGCCCCCTTACCCCAAAATTTGAATTTGTTTGTCGCGTCATCTAGTAGTGTATGGACTAATGATTGTTTTCGGTTTGGTTATGGCGGAGAATTTGAATTTGTATTCTAATAAGCGGTGCTAAGTCTAACTTGTAAGAGAGGTGTAGGTCTTCGAACTTGCTTTTGAGTCTTGTCATGGCCCCCTTGCACCAAAATTTGAATTTGTCTGTGGCGCCGTCTACTTTTGTATAGAGAAATGGATGTTTTCTGTAATAGAGGTGGCTATTAACTTATAGCTTGCTAAAACCAACTGCAATCCAAAAATACATGAGATATCCTTCGACATTACTGTCAATATACGAGCATCGAATTAGCCTGTAACACTGTTGCGGGTTTTCGCATACAGGCTTAAAAATAAGTTTTACAGTTAAATTAGTTAAACTGCCTATACAATAACAAATATATAACCAAACTCAAAAGCAGTCCACTATATTATTTTACATACAAGGGTGGCTTGTCGGGAATACCTCTGACGCCATACATTTATAAACAAGCTTGAATGCACTATTTAGTTTTTGAAAATGGACAAATGCCCCGGGGTAAAATACCGATTTCGTTTCGTAACGCAACTATAGGACTCTGTGTTTTATTTTACACAACGCTTATCATCATCATTAGACAGCCCTAATAATAATAATAATATCACGCAAATTCGGTAATATATCTGTTAAAAAGGGCTCTAGATTTACAAACAATCTTGAACGCACTATTTCGTTCAAATTTCTCTCAATAAACAATCAGAATGTAGAGCCTTAAATACAAATTCAAATTTCCCGCAACATTCATTAGTCTATACACAACTAGATGGCGCCACAAACAAATTCAAATGTTAAGGCAAGGGACTTCCTACACCTGTCTTACAAGTTAACATTAGCCCCCCCCCCCCATTAGAATACAAATTCAAATTTCCCGCTATAACAAAATGGCTGAGGGTATTGATTATGACTCATAATTAAAAGGGTTATGATAATACAATTTAATTATAACAAAATGGCCGAGGGTCAATTGAATGCCTCATGGGGGCGAAGTCCCGAGAGCAAGTTCCTAAGACCTATACCTGTCTTACAAGTTAGCCTTAGGGCCCCTTATTGGTATACAAGTTCAAAATCCCCTCCATAACCTGTACACATTCAGATTTCACACCTATGGGCCACGATAAGGGGGCGAAGCCCCGAGAAGAAGTTGCGAAGTCCTACACCTGTCTTACAAGTTAGCATTAGACCCCTTATTAGAATACAAATTCAAATTTCACGCCAAGGGTATCACGACAATACACTAAGGCCACCGAACA
>JARFJB010002159.1:1300000-1360000 GCA_036346205.1 Vesta saturnalis | reverse complement strand
ACGCACACACGCACACACGCACACACGCACACACGCACACACACACGCATACACGCACACATGCACACACGCACACACGCACACACGCACACACAGACACACAGACACACATACACACAGACCCACAGACGTACAGACGCACAGACGCACAAACGCACAGACGTACAGACGCACAGACGCACAGACGCTAGGACGCACAGAGGCACAGACGCACAGACGCACAGACGTACAGACGCACAGACGCACAGACGCACAGACGCACAGACGCACAGGCGCACAGACGCACAGACGCACAGACGCACAGACGCACAAGCGCACAGACGCACAAACGCACAGACGCACAGACGCACAGGCGCACAGGCGCACAGACGCACTGACACACACAGACACACACAGACACAACAGACACACACAGACACAACAGACACACAGACACACACAGACAACACAGACACACACAGACACACACAGACACACAGACACGACAGACAGCACAGACACACAGACACACACAGACACACACAGACACACAGACACACAGACACACAGACACACACACAAGACACACAGACAACAACACACACAGACACACAGACGACACACAGAACACAACACACAGACGCACACAGAACAGCACACAGACACACAGACAGCAACAGACACACACAGACACACACAGACACACACAGACACACACAGCACACACAGACAGACAAACACACAGACACACACAGACACACACAGACACACACAGACACACACAGACACACACAGACACACACAGACACACACAGACACACACAGACACACAGACACGTACAGACGCACAGACACACACAGACACACACAGACACACACAGACACACACAGACACACAGACACTCACAGACACACACAGACACACACAACACACACAGACACACAAGACACACAGACACACACAGACGCACACAGCACACAGACGCACACAGACGCACAGACGCACACAGACACACAGACGCACACAGACACACATACACACACAGACACACGACACACACAGACACACACAGACACACACGACACACACGACACACACACAGACACACAAACACAGACACACACAGACACACACACAGACACACACAGACACACACACAGACACACACACACACACACAGACACACACAGACACACACAGACACACACAGACACACACAGACACACACAGACACACACAGACACACACAGACACACACAGTCACACACAGACACACACAGACACACACAGACACACACAGACACACACAGACACACAGACACAGACAGGCACAGACAGACACACACAGACACACACAGACACACACACACAGACACACACGGACACACACACAGACCCACACAGACGCACACAGACGCACACAGACGCACACAGACGTGCACAGACGCGCACAGAAGCGCACAGACGCGCACGGATGCGCACGGACGCGCACGGACGCGCACGGACGCGTACGGACGCGCACGGACGCGCACGGACGCGCACGGACGCGCACGGACGCGCAAGGACGCGCACGGACGCGCACGGACGCGCACGGACGCGCATGGACGTGCGCGGACGCACCCAGACGCACGCAGACGCACGCAGACGCACGTAGACGCACGCAGACGCGTGCAGGCGCGCCCAGACGCTCACAGGCGCGCACAGGCGCGCACAGACGCACACGCACACGCATACGCAGACCAGGTGACCCAGAAAGACGTAGAATATTTTGCGAATGGTATACACGTCAATCTCAAGACAATGAATATTTTCCGAATAAAATAATATGGTCCAATGAAAGTGTGGTTAATAATAATGGAATTTTTAATCGTAGAAATGCTCATTATTGGGCAAGAGTAAATCCACGTCTGTACAAAACGGCCAAACACCAACACCGTTTCGGATTTAATATGTGGGCTGCTATATTCGGTACTCGAGTTATAGGTCCTTTCATTTACCACGACTCCTTAAATTCTGAACGTTATCAAAGTTTACTTCAAAATGAATTAGAGATAGCTTTGAATGATTTGCCTTTCCAAGAAGTTGAAGGTTGTTGGTTTATGCAGGACGGTGCACCAGCACATAATTCCAGAGTTGTCAGAGAATACCTATCAGTTAGATTTCCAGAAAGATGTATTGGCACTCATGCAAATGTAGTGTGGCCAGCCCGTTCTCCAGATATAACACCTTTGGATTTTTTGTTTGGGGGTACATTAAAAATTACATTTATGGAAACGATATTGAAAACGAAGAAATTTTACAAAGATTAGTTCTCGAAGCGTTTGCTAGTATTACTCCTCAAATGCTGAAGAATGTTTTAGATGCTACAGTTAGAAGATGCTATTTATGTTTAGAGAATAACGGGAATCTTTTTGAACATCTTTTGTAAGTTTATTATTAACGTTTAAAATAAATTTGTTTTTTATTTGTCTATCATTTAAAATTACAAAACATAATTTTATAATAAGTTTTACGGTTTTCTAATGTTTCTAGTATTAGTTTTAACTGTACGTTTTCGGCGTTTTACATTGAATATGAATTTTCTCAACCGAAACGTATCAAAAATATAAAGTGTGATAGATATATCGTTGAATTCAGAATCAAGGAGAGCATTTAAATATGGCAAAAATAATTTTTTCGTGTATTTAAAAAAACGAAACGTTGTAACAAAAATTTAATAACAAGTACAGCTAGAAAAGTGGCAATGAAACTGTGCTCTTCTTTTCTTGGTAGATCTTCGAAAATCAGTAAATTCAGTTTTTTTCAAATATCTCAAAAACTAAGAGATATTCGAGTTCTACAAAGACCATAAATACATACTCTCAAATGCGTAACTTTTGTTCTATTTAACCGACCTTCCATCTCTTACCGTTTCCGAGATACCCATAGTGGGCATCCTTATCTTAGACACGGTGTATACCTAAGTCAAGTATACAAAATCAAATTTAATTTAAAATATGCTAGGTAATTTTACCATGGGGCGCGCGTTTGAATCGTACTGGGATTCGGATCACATACACGGCCTAAATTTCAAACCCTACCTTATGATTATTTATTACGGCGTTACGCCTGTATGTATATTTTTTTAGATCGTTTTAATTAAATAAGTAAAAATGGAATGAATATAAGTATTCGCGATTTAATAATTGTGGTAACAATTAGAGGTTAAGATCGATACTATCCAATTTCGACGCATGTGATGTGTATCACAGTCACTGTCTGCGCAGACGACTTTCAATAGTCCTCGAATTTGTATGTTAGAATAGTTTTTGATCGTTCCAGGTTTTATTGTGAGTTTAATTTGGATGTTCTTCCACAAAATAAAATACATCCTATTGAGAACGTACGTATGGTACTGGCAGTTTATTATTCGTGCTTATTATTTGTCATTTCCAAAAGCATGATGTGTATTTAGTTTTATTTTGTCTTACAATTTTGTTCTTGTCATTTTTTACTGTAATAAAATAAACTAAAATAAACCAAAGTGGCATAGTTTTATGATTTTTTTATGTATCAAATTCAATTTAATGTTTATGATTAAACGATAAGGTGGATACCGCAGCATGATTTGTAAATAACCCAAGTATATAGATATGTAGGAGTATAGTTCTATACATAAGTAGTCAATCCCGGTTTCGTTTTCATTTGCTTATCACGCAGACACGCACAGAGTACGTGTTTACAAATAACCTCCTTGTGAAACTGTAGACTATTTTTATTTGTATTCGTTGACAGGTAATTGATACTTTATAAAATAGGTGCGTTTAGCGATTACTCGTAGTTATTGTGAACAAATAACGGCCTGAATGTCAACATCCATTCTTTCTTTGTTTCGCTTCTATTTAATTCAAGGTAAATATTTTTACTACTCATACGCTTTGTACTTTTAAATCCCGATGCGTGTATTAACAATGTACGTTGTTACCTACCCACTTTATGATGCAATTCGCTATTTTCAACTATGAGTTTTTTGTTCTTTATGCAATGACACCTTAATTTTTAAGCATTATTAAAAATTGCCAAGCAATAAAGCAGATTTTGGCCCGAAATAAAAAGCGACATTGAAAGTTAGATTTTTACATATTTTTCAAGGGAACTTGTTAAATCAGGAACAGCTATCTGCAATATTATTAGCGATCTTGCCTAGTATGCACGCCCCAAGCACATGCACATTACTAAATATAACCTAGTAAACAAACATAATCGTGGAAGATTTGCTGGTTGGCCTTCCCTTCTAATTCATAGTTGAGGAAAGATATTGCAGACGATTAACATACCAGGTATGTGTTATGTATATTAATTAAATCGCATCATTGTTTACATTATTACCGTTTTTGCTATTGAGATTGTGTTGAACCAACATAAAGCACTAACATTAAATTTGCTGTTTCACAATTTACGATCGCCATTAAGACCAATCTTTATGTGTTTACCATTTGTCCCCTTTGAACTTTAATTTTTTTTAATATCCATTTGTTTTTATTTATAATCAATATCGGTTGGTAAGTTGAGCCATTTCGAAATAACTATTTTAAAGTGTCAATACTGATGCCCACTAGTAACAACGGTACAGAAGGCACACAAATATTAAAAATGCGCTCTTTAACTCATCTAGAGTTAACACAGCGCAGTTATTTGAAACCTATACTATAATTTACAATTACGCTTATTATTAACAGGGGTGTGCGCCAGGTGCGGTCGCACAGGGCTTCGTGACATTAAAAGCCTCGTGTCTGCGCCCGCAAGTAATATAGAATTCAAATTGCAAACTATGAGCATTATATCCGCATTAAACCACTGCAATAATTTTTTACAATTTACAAAGATTGTACGTAGGCAAGTAGTGGTTTACTTCTGTACCACGATTCTCTCCACGATGTGGTAGTTTTATGCAATTTTAAAGCAAGTCAAAGATATACAAGTATGTACCTTAAATAAAACATTTTCTATAGTGAGTATTTAAATGTTGGTGTTTGAAATTATGATTTGTATGATATTCAAACTGATTTTCAAGGATTTTATGGCGAAATTTATATTGTTTAACCTCACTTCGTAGAATTCCATAATTAATAACACTAATGTTTCGATAACACTTACAGTTATCGTCCTCAGTAGTAATAAAATATTTCTTTAAGATTTTAAAACCAATTTGTGAAATTTGAAACAGTGAAAACTCAAACTATTAATATATTAGTTTGATAAACGTATAACGCCAAGTATGGAATTTAATTTTAGGAAAGAATAACTAGATCCTTAATAAATTAAGTATTATTAAACTGCCTTGGAGATCACAAATCAGAACACCCTCTAACGGTCGAAGGCTAACAGTGAAAAATTCGTAACCAAAACCCAAATTTAACAAAATTTAGTCAAGTAAGTGTAAAATTGTGAAAAACTTTAATTTGAAATTGATAAAAGCATTCAAAAATAGAAACTTGACATTAATTAAAATAATGCAATCAAATTTAACAATGAAACAGCTTTGTTAAGGACAATCGGATGACCCTATCTCCCTAATGTTAAATTGTTAGAGTTTATGTACCTTTTTTTCAGAAACAATACAAGATATCAACATGATTTTTTTTAATTTTTATTTTTACTTTTTTCTTAAAAATTTGACCTGGGGGTTTTAATTTTTTTTAATAAAGGATTTTGTTTTTATTTTTCAAAAATGTTTAAAAACATTCTTAAATCTTAATAACTAATTTTTTTTTAATATTTTACAATAAGCCCGGGTTAAAGTGTGCATATATAATCCCCTACAAAAAAATCATGAAAATATCTTTTAGCAGTTCCTGAGAAAATGGTACATAAGTGCAAAAAATCATAACTTTCGGGAAATTGCGTTTAAAGCTAAGATTATTCAACATTGGCAAATAAAAAGCATACACCAGCCTGGGTCCTCTTCTGCTTCTTGCTTAGATTTTTACATATTTTTCAAGGGAACTTGTTAAATCAGGAACAGCTATCTGCAATATTATTAGCGATCTTGCCTAGTATGTACGCCCCAAGCACATGCACATTACTAAATATAACCTAGTAAACAAACATAATCGTGGAAGATTTGCTGGTTGGCCTTCCCTTCTAATTCATAGTTGAGGACAGATATTGCAGACGATTAACATACCAGGTATGTGTGTTATGTATATAATTAAACCGCATCATTGTTTACATCATTACTGTTTTTGCTATTAAGATTGTGTTGAACCAACAAACCTCTAACATTAAACTTGTTGTTTCACAATTTACGATCGCCATTGAGACCAATCTTTATGTGTTTGCCATTTGTCCCCTTTGAACTTTAATTTTTTTAAATATCCAATTGGTTTTATTTATAATCAATATCGGTTGGTAAGTTGAGCCATTTCGAAATAACTATTTTAAAGTGTCAATACTAATGACCATTAATAACAACGGTACAGAAGGCACACAAATCTTAAACTCATCTAGAGTTATCACAGCGCCATTATTTAAAACCTATACTATAATTTACAATTACGCTTATTATTAACAGGGGTGTGCGCCAGGTGCGGCCGCACAGGGCTTCGTGCCATTAAAAGCCTCGTGTCTGCGCCCGCAAGTAATGTAGAATTCAAATTGCAAACTATGAGCATTGCATCTGTATTAAACCACTGCATAATTTACAAAGATTGTACGTAGGCAAGTAGTGGTTTACTTCTGTACCACGATCCTCCCCACGATGTGGTAGTTTTATGCAATTTTAACGCAAGTCAAACATATACACAAGTATGTACCTTAAATAAAAAATTTTCTATAGTGAGTATTTAAAAGTTGGTGTTTGAAATTATAATTTGTATGATATTCAAACTGATTTTCAAAGATTTTATGGCGATTTAAGGACTTACTTAATGAAATTTATATTCTTTAACCTCACTTCATGGAATTCCATAATTAATAACACTAATGTTTCGATAACACTTACAGTTATCGTCCTCAGTAGTAATAAAATATTTCAGAGTTTTTAAGATTTTAAAACCAATTTATGAAATTTGAAACAGTGAAAACTCAAAACTATTAATATTTCAGTTTGATAAACGTATAACGCCAAGTATGGAATTTAATTTTAGGTAAGAATAACTAGGTCCTTAATAAATTAAGTATTATTAAACTGGCTTGGAGACGACAAATCAGAACACCCTCTAACGGTCGAAGGCTAACGGTGAAAAATTTGTAACCAAAACCTAAATTTAACAAAATTTAGTCAAGTAAGTGTAAAGTTGTGAAAAACTTTAATTTGAAATTGATAAAAGCATTCTCAAAGAGAAACTTGACATTAATTAAAATAATCCAGCCAAATTTAACAATGAAACAGCTTTGTTAGGGAGAGTCGGATAACCCTATCTCCCTAATGTTAAATTGTTAGAGTTTATGTACCTTTTTTTCAGAAACAATACAAGATATCAACATGATTTTTTTTAATTTTTATTTTTACTTTTTTCTTAAAAGTTTGACCTGGGGGTTTTAATTTTTTCTTATAAAGGATTTTTTTTTATTTTTGAAAAATATATAAAAACATTCTTAAATCTTAATAACTAATTTTTTGTTTAATATTTTACAAGAAGCCCGGGTTAAAGTGTGCATATATACTCCCCTACAAAAAAATCATGATAATATCTTTAGCAGTTCCTGAGAAAATGGTACATAAGTGCAAAAAATCATAACTTTCGGGAAATTGCGTTTAAAGCTAAGATTATTCAACATTGGCAAATAAAAAGCATACACCAGCCTGGGTCCTCTTCTGCTTCTTGGTTAGATTTTTACATATTTTTCAAGGGAACTTGTTAAATCAGGAACAGCTATCTGCAATATTATTAGCGATCTTGCCTAATATGCACGCCCCAAGCACATGCACATTACTAAATATAACCTAGTAAACAAACATAATCGTGGAAGATTTGCTGGTTGGCCTTCCCTTCTAATTCATGGTTGAGGAAAGATATTGCAGACGATTAACATACCAGGTATGTGTTATGTATATTAATTAAATCGCATCATTGTTTACATTATTACCGTTTTTGCTATTAAGATTGTGTTGAACCAACATAAAGCACTAACCTTAAATTTGCTGTTTCACAATATACGATCGCCATTAAGACCAATCTTGATGCGTTTGCCATTGGTCAATACTGATGCTCATTAATAACAACGGTACAGAAGACACACAAATATTCAACTCATCTAGAGTTAACACAGCGCAATTATTTGAAACCTATACTATAATTTACAATTACGCTTATTATTAACAGGGGTGTGCGCCAGGTGCGGTCGTACAGGGCTTCGTGACATTAAAAGCCTCGTGTCTGCGCCCACAAGTAATATAGAATTCAAATTGCAAACTATGACCATTGTATCTGTATTAAACCACTGCATAATTTACATAGATTGTACGTAGGCAAGTAGTGGTTTACTTCTGTACCACGATTCTCTCCACGATGTGATAGTTTTATGCAATTTTAAAGTAAGTCAAAGATATACACAAGTATGTACCTTAAATAAAACATTTTCTATAGTGAGTATTTAAAAGTTGGTGTTTGAAATTATAATTTGTATGATATTCAAACTTATTTTCAAAGATTTTATGGCGATTTAAGGACTTATTTAATGAAATTTATATTCTTTAACCTCACTTCATGGAATTCCATAATTAATAACACTAATGTTTCGATAACACTTACAGTTATCGTCCTCGGTAGTAATAAAATATTTCAGAGTTCTTAAGATTTTAAAACCAATTTGTGAAATTTGAAACAGTGAAAACTCAAACTATTAATAAATACATCAGTTTGATAAACGTATAACACCAAGTATGGAATTTAATTTTAGGAAAGAATAACTAGATTATTAAACTGCCTTGGAGATGACAAATCAGAACACCCCCTAACGGTCGAAGGCTAACAGTGAAAAATTCGTAACCAAAACCCAAATTTAACAAAATTTAGTTTAAGTGTAAAGTTGTGAAAAACTTTAATTTGAAATTGATAAAAACTTGACACTAATTAAAATAATCCAGTTAAATTTAACAATGAAACAGCTTTGTTAAGGAGAGTCGGATGACCCTATCTCCCTAATGTTAAATTGTTAGAGTTTATGTACCTTTTTTCCAGAAACAATACAAGATATCAACATGATTTTTTTTATTTTTACTTTTTTCTTAAAAGCTTGACCTGGGGGTTTTAATTTTTTTTAATAAAGGATTTTTTTTAATTTTTTAAAAAACATTCTTAAATCTTAATAACTAATTTTTTTTAATATTTTACTATAATCAAAGTGTACATATAGACTCCCCTACAAAAAAAAATCATGAAGTTATCTTTAGTAGTTCCTGAGAAAATGGTACATAAGTGCAAAAAATCATAACTTTCGGGAATTTGCGTTTACAGTTAAGATTTATTGAACATTGGCAAATAAAAAGCATACACCAATCTCAGTGCATTCCAGCCTGGGTCCTCTTCTGCTTCTTGGTCATCCTCCAACCGCCTTTTCGCCAAAGTTAAGCATTTCCGGCACTTTTTCTCTAGTTTTTTCAGCCTTAGCGATTCTTGATTAATCGATTTTTTTAACGCACTTACACAATTGACTCCCGGAACTATGTCTAGCTAGGTTTCCTAAGTTAAAACAAACTGTAAAGTAAGTGGTGTAAATGGTAATCGTTTCAAAATATGCAATAAACGAGTGTGAAGTGTAAGGTATTCTCCTTTTGAAGGCTTATGTTTGAATAAATTAATCAAAGATTGAATGTTATGAAGTTTTTCTTTTAATAATTCCAGTTCTAAGGTTTGGTTTATTTCAAATTTCTTGTACGAATCAAATAAATTTGGATTTGTAAGGTCCTTTCTTACAATTTTTATATTTGCCGCGGCTAAACTGCAATCGGTCTTTAGATCAGAAACTAAAGAGGGGGTTGGTTCGTCGGAATATTTAAACTTCAGCTCTACACTGTCCACATAAAATAATCACAGTAAAACGGTTTAAAAATATATTCTATTATTTACAAATCTAATATATTCACACTTAGACTAGATAACTACCTTGTTAACAACTAACATAAACGTAAAAATGAGAAAACAATTTGACGTTAAGATTGAGACGGCGGCGTCGGGGCGTCCACTCGGTTTGGACGGCGAATTTGGATGTCCTCCTTCCTTCCACTCGCTCGATACGACGGCTTATTGTTGTCGAAGTCGTTTCTGTAAATAAATATTAATACTCCCTAGTTACACTCAATGAGGAACGTAATATTTAAATGATTAATAACGTTGCGTTTAATTAATTATTTATGCTGGATACGGCCCTGACTACAAAAGAAAAGAATGTATAAACAAACTACTGGTTATTTAAAACGAGGGTTGCGCAGATCTAGGTCACTAGTGAAAATCGATATCCCAAGTTCACGGTTGTACGCATGACGGTTGTACCGGTCTAATTGCTTGCTGCTCTTTACCTTCAGTAATTTCTGGAAGACGGACAGGCGCGTACGCTTCGTGAAGCAATTTACCTTCGCGATCTATTATGTTCGAAAATATGACTTATCTTCAAAGGTTTATTCTCGCATTAAATTTAGACTGGGCTGATTATACACGTTTGGTTGTATAATTAATATATATGCGCGTTATCTTCTAGGATGTAATTTTATGGTGGTGATTTCCTTTATGCAAACGAAGGAAATCTCACGTAGATACAAACGAACGTTACCTACTTGTATACGCACAAAACGCGTATTTATTAAAGGCGGTTTTTATACTTGCGGAACAATCTGGTGGAAAACAATTAATTGATTGCTTTCTTGAAATTCGATTACTAAGCGCGTGGTTATCGATGTACGGTTTTCTTCTACTACAGGTCTTTGACGGATACTCTACGTTTAATTCGTTTGTGATTACAGGCACTTCGGTCTTCGCCAGCGAGCTGGTGAATGCAGGTGTTTAAGAATGTAAGTGAGAGTAAATGATGAGAGCTGCAGGTCTATACAGTCCTACTTAGCTCCCGTCGTCAGGTATATGGTAGATTTTGTGTGTTTTTACTCCCGACTGCTCCGGGGTGACCCGTCGCTCTCTGGGGGTTTTGGTGTGTGTATTATGCGAGTGTATACTCCCGACTGCCTCGTGGCTTAGCCCGTTGCTGTCTGGGGGGTTCGGTGTGTTAATACCCGACTGCTTCAGCAGCCCGTTGCTGTCTGGGGGTTTTGTGTGTGTTTTACTCGACTGCTCCGGGTGACCCGTCGCCTCTGGGGTTTTGTGTGTTTAGCGTGTATACTCCGACTGCTTCGTGGCCTAGCCCGTTGCTGTCTGGGGGTTTTTGTGTGTTTGTGTTCTGAATTACTCTACAGACTTACGTGTCGTTAATCACAAAGATCGAGGATAGCTATTTATTTACAAAAGGGTCGCGGTGCGCGGTCGCAAATACAGGGAGCTAAACTCGCGGTGACTATCACTAGGTCTGCGGCGATTTACTTTCACGCAATCGTCACGTGCAGGTTTTCTGGAACCGGAGTTAGTCTAACGGACTAACTAATATAGGAGCTGGTAAAACCAACTAAATAATTCTCGGCGGCGGGATGCGTTCACGAGGCGCGACGGAGCTCTTCTACTACTGCTACTGGTCTGTTCGGCTACGGCTACTGGTCGGCTACGGCTACTACTTACTGAATTAATAATACTTAATTAATTTCCAAAGGTGCTCGTCGCGGTTTTTATAGGGGACTCTCGGTAGGCGGTGGTGGCTTCCCTTTGAGGGAATCCTCTCTGTAATTGGCGGAGATTACTCTGACGTATAAAACTTTCAATGTTTTATGAAATCTACGTTGGAGGGGAAACAAATTAATTTTTGTTGTGCAATCAAACGAAATAATAAAAAATATTAAGTTAGGTACTGAGTAATACGGAATACTAAGAAATATTAGATCAAGTCTTGCAGGTGTTTGAATACTAAGAAATCTTACATCATTTCTTTTACGAGGGCTGATTGTTAAATAATTAATTAATTAAAAAAATTCAGTAGTAATGAATTGCGGTTCGTTACAGATTAATCCTTTCTAAATTTAATTTACGTCTTAGTAATTTACGTTTCTCATCAACAGTTAACCTTTCCGCACATTAACATTTCTAAAACTTAACTCTACTAATAACTCATTACTACGTAAAACATCTACTAAATAATTCAAATTTGACATGGTAACGAACAATACACAAACAATAAAATTTCACTAATCGTAAACACAATGAAAATATTCAATCATAATAATAAATGGTTACAATACCTTTAAAATGGTCAACTCTAACAATCGACACTGAAACAAATAAGAGCGAAAATAACCAGCAAATGGTAATGAAAGCAAATCAAGTCCCCTGCTCGGGCGCCAGTATAATTAATGTGGTGTAAATGGTTATCGTATAAAATATAACAATGTTTTAAATAATATAATAATGAAATAAGAGTAAAAGTTCTCCAAAAACACATCGTTAAGCTAACTGGAGATACTAACCATTCACCACTAATAATGCCTTTGTCCCAGTCGGTAGTTAATATAGGGCCAGTCTTTTGATTTGCTTGATTACTACAAAATCTGCTAGCTTACTTCTACTGAACATCAATATAAAAAAAATTGCAATGTAACACTAATAAAAATGATTTCGGCCGCCAAGTTATTTTTTAATTATGCTCAGAATAACTTAACCGAGTTTTACACTAAAAATTTTATCAAAATGTAAAAAAATAAAAAATATACAACTATGTTTATTAACAGTTAATGATAGGGTTAAATAAAATATATCTTACAAATAGTCTTAAATTACTAAAAAATCATTAAATAACATACCTGTTCGTAAAATCTTGTACACAAACTTATTAATACCCTCTGGTATCTAAATGATTACGGAATTGTCAACCAAGGTGATGTCATCTTTGCATCAATATTGCAATAATGCTTTACGTTGTAAACCACACCCAAAATGGAATCATCCTTATAAATTTTCTTCTTGAAATTGAATAATTCGTTCAATGCATTTTCTTGAAATTTTCCAATAAAAATTGCAATCATAAAATGAAAGCGTACGCAACAGTAAAATTAAATGCGTACTTAAATTGTAATAAAGGTAAAATAAAAGTAAAAGTGAAGTAAAAGTGCCATCAAATCAATGGCACTTGCACAAAATTTAGGTGAAAAACCCAAAAAAAGCTTTCTGCTTCTCACAACCTTCATCAGGAAGTGAAAAAAATTGATGCTTTGAAATTAGACGAGCTAGTCGTGTGCGAAAGGATTTGCGCAAAGAATTAAGTCATAATGACGTAATGCGCGAATAAAATGATCCGAAAAATAATTTGAAGTGGGAGTATAAACCATTAAGAAGTATATACACTTAAGAATATATGCATTTAAGTTACACCAAAATGCAAATTAAGTTGCCTACCTCATAGCTACAATTCAAAAATAATTAAAATCTTTCTTATATTTACAACTGAATGAATAAAAGACCTTAAATTACGGTAAATTTTAATACAACTCAAAATGGGTTGTTACAAAGCTAATGCCTCATAAACTCCAAACTCAAGTGTGTTCCGCATAACAAATGTCATTTTGGGTTACCGGGACCAGATCATATTGTTGAGCGGATTTTGTTTTCCGCCATGTAAACATTTCTTAAGAAGTTCTGGAGAGGCTAAATCTTCGAAAACGGGCTTTATTTCAGTCATGACACTGGCAGGAAGATGGAAATGTTCATTATGGTCATACTTTTCATTGCTCAAAGTTGCTGTTTGAAATTTGCACCAGCTAGTTTTATCTTTAGGGCAAGGGCCAGTGCCGATTCTTTATTGCTGCTGCCTAGTGGCAAAATCCGAATAAATTGCGGTAAGGTTGCCACGGCCGCCAATTGTTTTGCCGTAGGAAAGTTCTACTTTGCCCTTTTTTATTTTTCAAGTTGAGTAGTCCAGAAGACATTCTCTTTTGAACATGCCCGGCACATTCCAATTTCTCAATTGTAAAGTCAGGGCCATAAGGTTTTAACTTTGATACAGTAGAGAACGAAGCTGTGTCACCATCACCAAGATAGTTCTTATACCTAACATTGTGGAACGTTTGAGACCGCTTGAAAATATACCTCCACGCCTCCGCTCGACCCCGTGTAATTGGCCACACAGTTAGCCTGATGTTCTCTCTGAAATCTTCTTAGACATCTGCAGTGCTTAGATAAGATCTGGGCATCCAGAACTTTACTTGTGGACACACTAATTGCAGTCACGACTCCATTTAGTGAAATGTGCCCACTTTTCTGCCATGAGCCGTCCAGCGAAATAGTAATGTCTCTATTTTCTTCAGCAACATCACTCTCCCTATTTTCTACCTACACAGCTTCCTCTGCTGCTCAGACTATGGCTTCCAAACACACTTCTTTTGTCGCATCACAAAGAACATTGCCGTAGTACTGGAATGATGCAGGAGATGCCATGTTCATGGCACCACAAAATGTTTGTGCGCCCTGCTCGCCTACTCCAATACATCTGGTATCGTAGGCTAATCTAATATTTACATCAGCCTTTCCCGAAGACACAACAGAGTAGTTCAACTCCTTTACACTCAGTTCACAGCTATTATACCTCAGTTCTAATGTAAAACTCAGGCCTACTCTATTTGTGGCAATAAGATCAAGTTACGTACCGCAATGTACGCATACTGCTATTTTATTCAGTAAATCTTGAGTGGTTTTCAAACTAACCAAATCATAAATATCACCATTACCTAAAAAATCTTAGTAGTATGGCAAATTCTCACCAATTTTTATCTTGCTTGAAGATTCTCGCTTGGGTGCATCTCTTTGCGATGGGGTAGACCTAGGCCCATCTTCAGCAAAATCACAGTCACAACCGGCACTTTCGTCATTTCTATATTGGTGTATAAACACAGGTTTACGGTTTCCTACACAATTAGGATTACGCATTTTAACAACTTTAGATGATCTAGGCATTTTACTACTAAAAAAGACTGTAAAACAAACTTAGAATGAAGTTAATGGTAAACAACCCACATCACAATCACAAAACTTTGTTTATTGTTTTGAAACCATTAAAAACTGTGCATCATTGCTTTGCTAAAAATGTTGTAAAATGAAAAATACTCATCGTATTTGAACTAAATTTCTTTTTAAATTAACCTGAATAGATGCAGAACAAATTTCAGGTAAAAAAAAAATTTTAATTTTTTGACCCTAAGGGTCATCCGATTCCCCTTAATAAATGCAGTTTGATAAACGTATAATGCCAACTATGGAATACAATTTTAGTAACGAGTAACTAGATCCTTAATAAATTAAATATTGTTAAACTATCTTGAAGATGACAAATCAGAACACACCTTGACGGACGAAAGCTAACAGGGAAAAATGTCATAATCAAAGAACAAAAACAAAATTTAATCAAATTTTAATGTAAGTGTAAAGTTGAGAAAAACTTTAATTTGAAATTGATAAAAGCATTCACAATTTGGCATCATTTAAAAATTCAGTCAAATCTAACAAGGAAATACTTACAGTGAAAACAATGTAGTACGTTTCATACAATTTTTCATTTTAATTTCAACTACACACATGTTAAATTGTGGTGCTGTCGTAATTTAACATGGAATTGAAAAATACCTAGACATTCCAAAAGCTAAAATTAAATTTAAGGCGTACCATTGTGCCTTTTTTAATTATAAGATGCCAAAACCTATTTAAACGGAGATTCTTCTCTTCTATTGAAGTTAGGATGTTTATGTATGCCAACACCTTCACGTTGTAAACGAACATAATAATGGGTTTGTTTTGACAATATTTTCGTATTAACAAATTGACTATTATCATTTAAATTGTTTAAAGCATGCTCAGCTAAAGCAGATTTCTCTGGTTGACCTAATCTACAAAATCGTTTTTTTTTCTTTCTAATGTTTTCTTATACATATTTTTCTTTTTCAATACTTTTTATTATACAGGGTGAAGTTAATTATAAATATAGGCTACTTAGGAAAGTGTTTGGGGTAAATGTGTTTGAAACTTTTATTGACAGAACGCTGATTTATTTTAATAATTTATTTAATTACCTAGCAGAATTTACACATGTACAATTATTAACATAGTCCATTGCGAAATTGTGTGCTATTCCACTTAGAAACTCAATTATGTTTATGTCCTGATATGTCTGAACAATTCGTCGAATTCTGTCGTCTGTATTTGTGTATTTCTTTAGTTTCAACGGTGGGTTTCGTCCTGCCACAAGGTGTTCATAATACAAATCTCTTCCTTGTTACACTCTTCTAAGACTATCGACAAATTTCCAAATTGTGGGGTTAGTCATTCCAAGTTCTACTTGTAGTCGCCTATGGGCCGCTTCAGCATTGTTGTTTGTCCGATCTTCACCTTGGAGAGTTTCCTCGTAGATGTTCCACATTCTGTGGGGAAACAAAAGTTGGCGGTGTCCATTTCCAAGGTAGTTATCCTCGGACCAATCCAAAATTGGTTGCAGTTCTGACAACACATGTGACAATTCATCAACAGTTTGCTCCAGAACATCAATATGAATAAAGGCCAGACATGTAATCATTCGGGCTTGAAGTGTAAATGCAGCGTCGTTATTGTAGAAATTTTGAAGTCCTGCTGATGATGTATGTTTTTTGAGGTTCTGGGTCAAATACAAAAAATCTGTGCAGTAGGAAATTGTTTTGATAGAGTTTGAAATGCGGTTAATTCGAAATCATAATGTATGCTGTGTGGTTGCAGACCAGGCATCAGTGTTCGAAATTGTTGGAAAAGTCCATCATACGTTGTTTTCCTCTTATTGGGAAGAAAAGCGTAAATAATGGGATGAATACAGCCATTTTTCTATCCTGAAATGGTATATACTTGCATAAATAGAAATCTTAAAGGTGCCATCCAAAAACAACGCGGTACAGACCGTAAATGAGTTCAGGTTACTTTGTGGTCCAAAACTGAAAATTCTATCTTCATTTGACCCGCTGTCGTACAAAAATAAATTTTCTGATTCGCCTTGTTTGATTTCATTGACTTGACTTGTTTGATTTCATATCTCCTGTACTCTGCTGGAATTTCCAAATTTCGCAAGTTTAAAGGATTCTTCTTATGACTTTTGGCAAAACAGATGCAGTTGGCAGAGCGCCTTGGCAAGCTTCGCTGGTGTTCTGGATGCAGTTATTTATAAACTGCGATGTGGATTCCATTGTTTATGCGGTCCTTCGCTTCATAGCGATAATCCGCTCCACGGCTTCAATTTTTACTGGATTAGCTCAATGGGAATGAATGTTTATTTTGTTTATGACGTCGCCATTCTTAACGTGAATTCTGGCTTTACTCTCGCTTCTTCTTTCACACCTCCAAAACTGCACTGACCCATCACTGGACAATTTGTCGAGCACATAAAGAAAACCATTATCTGCAAACTTCTGCACGTTTAGATTCAACAATGACTTGCCCCATTTTCTAGTGAATTACACTACAAGTGTTGAAAATAAGCAATGAATATTATTTTAATATGAATTTACTATATATAGGGTTGGTGGGAACGACATATTGTCATCATTAAGAGCCTTATTTACAAATTAGAAAGTTGAGATTTGCTTAACATCATCATTATTGGAGTAGAATAAACGGAATATTTTCCTTTCCTCCAACAAATATTATGATTAAGGACGCAAATTTCTAATTACCAGGAGAAAGTAAATTATTGTCCGTTTGTATTTTTTATCGCTAAGGCAGTAGAAAAGAGCTTTAAATGTTATTTATTTTAAAATACAAATTTTTCGTTTTACAATGAAAAAAGATCTACCGCGGCGAAATGGGCTCGCGGCGAAACGGGCTCTCGACGAAACGACCGCGGCGAAAGCTCTTAGACCCTGAATTATCAAACCACCGTCCAAGTCAAAAAATTGGTGTAATTAAACCTTTAGTGAATCGAGCAAAACGAATTTGTGAATTTTTGAAAGATGAATATAAATATTTAACAAAATCCTTACAAGCTAATGGATATTCACTTATTGATATTAATAACGTTATTACACCTGCGATACACAACGATAAAGAAAAACCAGTGCTTAATGTTGGTACTGCTTTTCTTCCTTTTATAACTAATGTTACGGATAGAATTGAATAAATCATAATTAATCATGGCATTAAGACCTACAAGACAAATTAAAGATCATTTAAGGTCACCTAAAGATGTTTCAAACCTATTATCATCTTCTGGAGTATATAAGTTAACTTGGTGATGTGGAAAAGTATACATTGGAAGCACAAAACGTAGCTTTGAGACAAGACGTAAAGAACATGATATTTTGTAGATTAGGTCAACCAAAGAAATCTGCGGTAGATGTGCATGCTTTAAATAATTTAAGTGAGGACATTTAATTTGATAATATGGAAATATTGTGAAGACAAACTCATTATTATTTTCTTTCACAACGTGAAGCTATTGAAATAAATAAACACCCTAAAGCGCCAATGGGTAAAAAGAAAATCTCCGTTTAAATAGGTTTTGGCATCTTATAATTTCCCACCATAAACTGTAAAGACTTAAATACAATTCCAAATTTTCCCCCAGAGGGCGAACTTTCGAAAGCAAGTTGCGAAGACAGGTGTCTCATAAGTTAGCATTAGGCCCCTTATTAGAATACAAGCTCAAATTTCTCGCAATAAACAATCAGAATGTAGAGACTGAAAAATTTAATAAAACATTGAAAACAAAGATGTGGCAAGGGACTAAGCCCCGAGAGCAAGTTGTGAAGCCCTATACCTGTCTTACAAGTTAGCATTAGGGCCTCTTATTAGAATACAAATTCAAATTTTCCGCCAAGGGAGTCACGACGAGGGAGGCGAAGGCCCGAGAGCAACTTGTGAAGCAAGTTAGTATTAGGGCCCCCTTATTAAAATACAGATACAAAATAATTAAAACCAAAATATATTGTACGTAACAGTGGGTTGAAACCCAGATGCATACGTTGTACCTTAAAACTTAGTGCTAGACTCCTTACTTCAAATTTCCCGCCATAACCACTATAGGGACCTGTATGTACTTTTATTCAAATTTTTAATCAAGGGGACGAAGGCCTGAGAGCAAGTTGCTAAGCCCTACACCTGTCTTACAAGTTAGCATTAGGCCCTTATTAGAATACATATTCGTATTTCCCGCCGCAACCAATCAGAATGCAGAGACTTAAATACAAATTCAAATTTTCCGCCAATGAGACCTCGATAAGGGGGCAAAGCTCCGAGAGCAGGTTGCGAAGCCCTACACCTGTCTTACAAGTTAGCATTAGGCCCCCTTATTAGAATACAAATTCAAATTTTCCGCCAAGGGTATCGCACAATACACGCAGGCCCCCGAACAAGTTCCGATCACGACAAGGGGGCGAAGCCCCGAGAGCAAGTTGCGAAGCCCTGTCTTACAAGTTAACATTAGGCCCCTTATTAGAATAAAAATTCAAATTTTCCGCCATAACCAATCAGAATGCAGAGACCTAATCCTCCAATCAGAGCACAGCTGCTGAGTAGTGGGGCCAAGGACCAATCAGAAGCCAGCGGGGTGTGCTCAACCAATCAGGTAAAAGGACTGGATGAGGTCTAGTCTTAGCCCCGGCCTTAATACACGTACAATCAATCAGATAAAAGGAGTGTTTGTGGTCTAGTCTTAGCCTCGCCTTAATGAAGCCGTAAGGGCCTTATCTAGACTTAAACCTCCTCTTAACCCCGTAAAATGGCCGCTAGACCACTCGGAGGTTTTTGTCCTCAAGTACTCCCACTCGGAGGTATATGTCCTCAAGTGGTCCCACTCGGAGGTTTTTGTCCTCAACTGCTCCCACTCGGGGGTTTTTGTCCCTCAAGAGGCCCCATTCTACTGATATCATAGGTTCAGCTGCTACTGAACCTTTAATGGAATTTGGGACTGATATCCATATTACTTCATGAATAATAATCTTTTTGTTCCGGCCTTGATACACGTACAATCAATCAGATACAAGGAGTGTTTGTGGTCTAGTCTTAGCCTCGCCTTAATGAAGCCGTAAGGGCCTTATCTAGACTTAAACCTCCTCTTAACCCCGTCAAAATGGCCGCTAGACCACTCGGAGGTTTTTGTCCTCAAGTACTCCCACTCGGAGGTATATGTCCTCAAGTGGTCCCACTCGGAGGTTTTTGTCCTCAACTGCTCCCACTCGGAGGTTTTTGTCCCTCAAGAGCCCATTCTATTGATATTATAGGTTCAGCTGCTACTGAACCTTTAATGGCATTTGGGACTGATATCCATATTACTTCATGAATAATTGTTCTCTATACAGAGTTGTTTTTGAGGAATATCAGCATTTGAATTTGAAGTGCTGACGTCTTCGTTAGAATTTTATAGTAATTTTTCATTATAAAATTTTAACTGATTGGGTCCAAATTCTTTTTCCGTAAATTTGTTTTTATTTACACTTTCAAATCCTTGGTAAATATTTTTTGTATCCTTCCAGGTTTGACCAAGTATTTCGGCAATCAAATTTTTTTGGTAACAATCTTGCCGCCTGGTCTTTACCGTAAGCCACTAACTTACGATCCCAAGTTTGTTTTACAGATTTAAGTACGCATTTATCTAAATGTTGTATTTTATCCGTTAGGTGACTGTGAAATTGAATGTAATTCTTGCCGGATTTTTTTTACATGGGGTATAAAACAATGCGTAAACCGCTGATAGAATTGCAGCTCTTCCATCCACCCATTGTTGCTCGCAGTTAAAGTGTTTATGGTTAAGCATTAGAGAATGTAAATATCTTCCATCGGCTGGGACATGTGCAATAATCGCGGAAGATTTGTTGGTTCGCCTTACCTTCTAATTCATAGCTGATAAAAGATATTGCAAACGATTAACATTCCAAATACATGTATTATGTACAAAATTTGTTACGGTATACACTGGCAGTAAAACGAGATAACAGATAAACTTGGCTTTTGCTCGACTAGACAGCGGCCGGGATGGATTCGGTATACTAAATTTTGCACACAATAGGATAGTTTATTATATATAAGTCCAAGTAGGTTGAAACGACATACAACCGGAAAAGGGCCCCAGAGTATTTGAAATGTCACGATAGGGATTGCAATGCCTAATTACGTCAGTAATTTAAAATACTCAAATAACTCGCTTACCTAAACGTAATCTTCGCAGGCGGCACTGGGACCAGCAGATTTCACCAACCTGAAAGGCTTCAAAAATATTTGCATGCCTAACTAAAATAATTGCGTGCCGCAAAAAAATCAATCACTAATTTGGCAAGATAGCGATAATCTATTGTTACGTTACGTTACTAAAAAAATTCGACTCTTAAAGTAATTTCACTTCAACAACAAAAAAAACACTTTACTTAATGCTGTACACAACCACCAATTAAATTCCTCAAGTCGCAATTAATTATGCTCAAATCATAAAATAAAATAATGCAGTGATTCATCAGCCTATAAATGTTACGTTATGATTAAATAATCACTTGAAAATCTTTTGGCCGTAATTGTATTGTTTAAACTAAACACAATGTAATGACGTTAATTTAATGTGCAACTTAAAAAGAAAATAAACACTAGCTATGCGCGTTATCAGATGCTGTGTGATAGTAGGTTCACTTTAAAAAGAAACACAAGTCCAATAACCTAAATATATATATATATATATATATATATATATATATATATATAATGTGAATAAATAAATAAAAAAAAAACTGAACCATTTAATTGTCAACACAAATATTACAATCTTATCCCCTAGGTTATCTATTAGCGGTGAAACTAGCTAGCTCACGAATACCTCTATTAAAATATACTATAAAATTGATTCAAATATCCAAAATAATAAATGGTTACTTTCCGTTTACTAATAAATGGTGCGCTTAAAACACACTTGTCACATAATTTTCGATGTAAATTCCTCAGTTTAAACAAAAATAAAAAACCTTCAAATAAATTTGGATCATAATGCGGATAGATACGCCTGTATTAAAATTTGCACAATAAAAAAAAAAAACAACGAAAAGTTAATCGTTAAAGAAAAGGCGTATTCGACCATTTCTACAAACGCATAACAAAACAATACAAATTACACACCACAAATCTTTTCAGCATTTGTCACGCACCACAATAATAAAAAAATACAGAAATGTTACCTTAGGTAGAGGATTCCCTTTTGTTACACAGTCATCTGGAGTGGACCTGTAGGAGGACCTAGGCTCTATGGTTGATGTTAAACCGATGCTTACAACTCCCCGCACAATTCAGCTAATGGCTACCTCCCTTTCGACTCACGTTTTGATTAAGTTTCAATTGGTTGCATGTACACTGACAGTTATATTAACACGCTAGTAGTTAACTTTACTATGACCTAGTTCTGCTTGATACTTATTACTCTTATCTAATTATGTACAAGTGCTGAAAACACTTATTACTTTTAACTTACCGAAAAGCTGGTTTATTTACAGCAGGTTATTTGATTTACAGCCCACTGTGAACTTTACGTTTGAAACTTTGGAACGAACGTTGGATTTTTCCGCAAAAAAAAGACCTCTCCAGAGAACGAGGAAATCACTTGATAACTTTAAACACTAAACGCCTTTCTGGACTACTATAAGTCCCTATGGGCCAACTGCATGTAACGATAAACTGGTCTTGTGAATGTTGAACACTTATATGATCCCTTAAATGGGATGTGAGGGGATGAGAACCCTGCCACGGTAGTTCCTTCGACACGGACCTTGGCCAACGTTGTTCCGCGATAATCACTACGTCACCGTAACGAAAAAACTGGACGCTTCTACGCCTAAACTACTACTGCCCTCGTGAATAATTTCACTTGTCGCCACATTGTTTTTTTGAACCCCTTCCATTAAATTAGCCAATTAAAGAAAAGGTTCTCACATTTTCTGAGTACGCGCATCCACGACGTCAAACCCGAAAATCTTCGGGAGTAATTGCACCGTCAACAGAACCTACCTCTTCTCGAAACCTTATCTAAGTAATGGATATATGGTAAATTGAAATTTTGAGCCTGTAATGCCGTGTATTTAAATCCAAATTCTTTGTTTAAAACCAAACTCTTACCAACAGAAACTGCGCCGCAATGACGGCTAAATTTAACTTTTGCAAAAGATGTACCATACAATGTAATAATTTTTATGCGTTCTTTATATGATGCAATTTCAACTCTATTTAACGAAATTTGCCTAATTTGAAGTAACGAAACCATTTATTTACACAAAACTACCCTACTTACAAAGAAACTAATGAATGCTTCCTCTCCACTTAGTAAAAGGATTTCCCTAAATATCGATACCAAAAACGTAAATCACATTTTCCTGTTAAACCTTCATTTTACTTTGATTAACAACAAAAGCTTCATTTTTGTTTTAGAAAATCACAAAAAAATTCATAAACCTTTTAAATACGTACAAGACAAAACAAAACGTTACAATAGAAAAGCTTCTCCAAACATTGATGCGTTATTAGATTCACTTACATTCAACATGTACGGTACTAACAAATAATTTATAATTTCGAAAATTATCGGCAAATCTTTGATAAAATTATGGACCCATGACAAATTGAACATCATTTTTTGTACCTTTATTACCGTTTTTACTATTAAAATTGTCTTGAAACGACATAAACCGCTAACATTAAATTTGTTCTTTCACAATTTACGATCGGTATTGAAACAAATCTTGTGGTTTTGCCATTTGTCTCTTTTAAAGTTGAATTTTTCAAAATATACAAAAATTAACAAACCATTATTAAAAAACCGCCTATTCCAATTTTTTTTTATAATCGATCTCAGTTGATTTCGAACCAATCTCATTCTGATCCGTAATGATCTTGTCAAATGTTTGCTATGCAGAAAAAACGCTAGGGTTTCGCTGCAGTAAGCAAAACTATTTAAAAAAAGCGTCAATACCGATGCCCATTAATAACAAGGGTACAAGAAGGCACTCAAATATTAAAAATACGCTCGTTAACTCATCTAGACTTAGCACCTCACAATTATTTGAAACCTATACCACACGGGGGTGTGGGACAGGTACGGTCGCTCAGGACTTCGAGACATTGTAGGCCTCGTGCACGCGACCCGCAAGTAATATATAATTAAAATTGCAAACTATGAGCATTGTATATGTATTATAATATTTCATAATATACAAAGATTATTCGTAGCCAAACAGTGGTTCACTTCTGTACCACGATTCTCAGACGGGGTGGTTTTATGCAATTTTAAAGCATATAATTCTCTGTAAGCCTAAGATATACACAAGTATGTACCGTGCTTAGTGAGAGTGTTTTAAATTCAAATACATACGCTATCTGTACGCTATGGTCCAAGGGGCGGCTAACTCAGACGAAATTTTAAATCACCTTGTAGTTAAACTGATTATGATTTGTATAATGTTCAAACTGACTCTAAGTGTTTGCCCAATATAAACAGAATTACAGGATGTGCAGTTCAATTTATAAACACCCGTTTAGTTGAATTTTTGGCATTAAATAAACTTTTAAGAATATTGGTATTAGTTTTGAAAGCTACTTTGTACTTCTTTTTTTATAATGTGCGAGCTAGTTTTTCTGATATTTTCCTAAAATATGAAATTGATATGTATTTCATTTCTGTTGGTTCTGTGTTAACTGGATAAATATTTTTGATAGATAATTTGCACTCTTGATTTTCAATCAGTGTCCATTGTATTTTAAACGTAACCATTTGCTTGTGAAATGTTGTATAATTGATATTTCTTTATTGAAATTTGTTTCGTTTAATGACAATGATTTGCTCTAAGTACTAATGATTGATATACTGATAATTTATACTCTTGATTTTTAACGTCGATTATATTTGAAATGTAATCTTTTATTTTATAATTTATATTTCATTATTGAAATTTGTTCGGCTTAATGGTAATGACATTGTTCTAATGATCTGTATGCTGCTAACTTATGTGTTTTATAGTGACTTGAATCGATTGGAATTGTAATGTCTGTATGTGTAAGTTGTCTGAATATGGAGAACTGAAACTTCTGTGTATTAATTTTAATGTTTAAATCTAGAGAATTAATGGCTCTTTCTCTAGTGTAAGCGTTACGTCAGGATGTAAATTGTTAATAATAAGAAATCGTTAATCAAATCTGATGAACTATTAAAACATGCTGAAATATCAACGTAACGAAACCAAAATACAATCTTATCAAAAACATTTAATTCAAAGTTTGATCTTTTAAATTATCCATAAATATATTATTAGCTAAAATTGGCGAAATTAGACTGACCATAGGTAAACCATTTTTTTTTTTGTAAATAAATCTTATTGAATGTGAAATAATTTTGATTAACACAGAGATCAAATAATTGAATTAACACCATCCTTGTAACTAATTTAACATAATTATTAAATAAAAAATTATTTAATAAACGTATACATTCACGAGGTGGTATTTTAGAAAACATATCAGTAACATCAAAACGTACAAGTTTATTGTGTAATGGTAATTTTATGTTTTGTAGTATGCTAATTAGGTCTAAAGAATTCATAATGGAATGTTTTGATATGTACTTTAAATTGTTAGTTATTATGTGGTTTAGCTTATTTGCTAAGATATGATGAAGTGCTTGGATATAGGATACTACTGCTCTAAGAGGTTTGGTTTGTGGATTTTTATGAGACCGTATAGTTTTGGTGCTTGTGCGTTATTGTTTAAAACTTTCTGCATATAATTATCTTTGAAAATAATTACTAAAGTGTAAATCCTATCTACTTTAACTAAAATTGAATTGAATTGGCATAATAATTCGGCCTAATTATTGCGCATTCTCTTGCATCATAGAAATCATCACGGCAATTATGCCAAATTTGAAATTTCTAATTTACATAACGAGTTTTCTTTAAAAAGACAAATCTTACAATTTACTAAAATCAGTTAAGAATACAAAAGTAATGTAGCGTACCCCCAGGTACCCTTTCTTGAAAAGTGTAATTTGAACTTATTTGTAATAATGCAAATTCAAGAACAAAACAATCGCTAAGGATTTATCTTGACTTTACTAACAATAATGTTACTATTACTCAAATTAATTGCTTGTCTTACTTTGACTTTCCTGGCAATAATTCAAACATTAGAATTTATTTACAAGTCTAATATTTAATTACTCGTAAACCTCAAATCTGACCAAACGAATGGGCCGTCTAGTGGTAGATACTTTGTGCTATTTGACTGAGAGAGGCTGGACGAGGTTAAATGTTGCATCATGTGGGGCAGGTAAACAATAAAACTACTCAAATTAAAATTAACGAGCTTTGCGCAATGGTGGTTCAGCCCGTTAATATACTATTGTGGGAAAGAACCAGCAATAAAACCCACTTTATTCATAAATAAGTAATTGCACAAGTACATTAATAAATCAAATAACACAAAAAAAAACAACGGAAAGGTTAAATATGTAACAAAACACCATTAAATCAGGTTAAAGTGCGTACAAAATTATAACATTAAGAGAAAAATGAATAAAAAGCAGTTTAGTTACACATAAACACAATTAAAAAAACATGTTGTCAAACCCACAACTGTGTCATAAATCATCAGGAGAAAAATCGCAATACCAAACATGTGGCCCTTTAAAACCAATGATGCCGGTTTTAAGTAAATAACCACATAAAATAATACGGCAAATTACGATACTTATAAAATACAACAACAGTTAAATTGCACAGGTGATAATAAGGTAAATGCAAGGACAAAAGGAAATAGACAAAGAATTTACACGTACACAATTGTTTAGTGACTACTAAAGCACAAAATACATACGTACAGTTACACTAAGTTATATATAAAGAGAAATTAGTTCACAGGCAAACAATTGTACTTAACTAACTGACACCAAAAAAAACTCATTAAAACAAAGCCTTACAAGGGTAAGTTATAAATAGATCATAACATCGTGACCGATATATAAGTTTGAGTGCGTTAGAAAAATACATCGCCCCTTTCTCAGGTTACAACAATGAAAATAAAATTCGAGGTGTTTAATGGACATTTGGAACCGGGAGTATGTAACCACTTGGCAATTGCCCATTACGATTGGTAACCAAGGGTTATCCTGTACCCGTTCTCCAGGCCCACTTCTATACAAATATAAATATAAACAGCAAACAACTATGCTAATTCACACAAATACAAGAGTGAGGGAGCCCTACACTGTTTTATTTTAGCAGATTTCAGCTTAATGAGCCAGCGTGCGAATGAGATACCTTTGGAAGGCAATAGTCGATTTTTAATACGTTATATAGGGTTGTAGAATTATTTGCTGCCAGCCTTAATTTATATAAAAATACCTACTTACACTTGAATTGATCACAGACACAAATCGTTAACATACGCAGTTTAACTTCAAAAAAGGGCGACTGTTATTTATAGATTAATATTTGAAAACCACATTAAACTAACACTCGAATGAAAAGACAAATTAGCTTTGGCTAAATCAAAAGAAAATGTGCCCGCAATAAATATTTTAAAGACAACTGTTTACAATGAAGGTATTTAATTAACCAACTCGATCTGGCTCCGTCGACACTGTAACTAACTTTTCCCCAGATTTCAAATTAACTATCTTTAATCTCGCAATGAACCCCCATTTTGGAAAAGTAATAAAAAAAAAAAATTATTATGTTGGAACAGGTTCATATTAATTATTGAACGACATCTTAATTTTAAAAATATGCATTTGTCCGTAACAAGCGCTACATTTAGGCCTCAAATTTCAACGCACCAAACAAAGACGTCTTTGATTGCAATGTGCACCGACTTACCTAATTACTATCTAGTGACATTTTTACATCAAGAATGTGCGCATAAGAATGTCCAATGATTCGTTACGCCCCTTCAATAAACCAAGTTTTAAGCGTACTCCTGCTAGTCAAACCTCAAACACATGTTTTTCAACCCTTAGCGAAATATTAGTTTCAAAAATAAAATATCCCGAAAACCATGTTCAAATAACGACTTAATATTTAACAAAATATGTTAAACCCCATTAATTAACTTTCCTATCGCGATAACAATTTCGATTTAAAAAATGTTTGTTGCAATAATAACATTTTTGCGGTCCGCTACCTACAGTAATCTATTTTCTATTAAGGCAGATAAAGGTAACACTTTGGTATTTTCTGCTTTACAGATTTAGAGAAGCAACAAACTTTAAACAATCACCCACAAGCACCAAAACTATACGTTTTCATCAAAATCCATAAATCAAATATGCCCATTAGCAAAGTAGCTTCTTACACCCAAGCACCTAATCATATCTTAGCAAATAAACTAAACCACATAATAACTAATAATTTAAAGTATAAATCAAAACGTTCTATTAATTATTTATAGCTAGTTGATAAACTAGAAAACAGAATTACAACTACATAATGAACTTGTAAGTTTTGAATGTTACTAGTATGTTTTCTAAAACACCTACTCCAGAATGTATGCGTTTATTAAATAATTTTTTATTTAATAATAATGTTAAATTACTTACAAGGATGGAGTTAATTCAATTAGTCCATATCTGAGTTAATCAAAATTATTTCACAATCAATAAATAAATGTTTCTAATAAGATCGTATTTTGGTTTCGTTATGTTGGTGATATTTTAGTATGTTAATAGTTCATCAGATTTTATTGATGATTTTTTAATTAATGTTAACAATTTACATCCCAAGATAAAATTTACTAAAGAAAGAACAGGATAGAGCCTAAATTTAAACATAAAAATTAATACACAGAACATGTTTGAGTTTTCTATATTCAGAAAACCAACGCATGCAGACATTACAATTCTAAATTATTCATGTCACCATAAAACAAATAAGTTAGCAGTATATAGATCATTAATACATAGCGCAATGTCATTACCATTAAACCAAACAAATTTCAATAAAGAAATATTAATTGAAAAACAAATAGCACAAGCAAATGTCACATTTCAAATATAATCGACACTTTAGTTAAAAATCAAGAGTACATATTGTCTATCAGAAACATTTACCCAGTTAACACAGAACCGACAGAAGATAAATATACCAATCAATTTCATATTCTGGAAAAATATCAGAAAAATGGGTTAAATATTACAAAAGAACAATAAGAGCAATGTAACTTTCAAAACTAATACCAATGTTCTTAAATGTTTATTTAATTCAACTGTAATTCTGTTTATATTGGAAGATGTTACCAATATAAACACACAAATAAATCAAATTATGCCAAACATTTATGAACCTACCTTTAACATACATTTTAAAGGTAGAATTATAATTTACATCAATTTTGCTGTTTTACCTTAATCATTTATTGTTATCACTACTTATTATTTTACTTACATAAATTCTCTTGATAACGATACAGGTATTCAAACGCGTTGAGAAATAAATGTTTATATAAAACATTGTGGAATTATACTAATTGCGTTGGATACATCAGTGATATTATTTATTTAACGATTTAAGAGTTATTTTAGTGATTTAAGGAAATTTAAACGGAGTTAACGGATCTAAAAAACGGGTCTCCAGAAAGGATGCTGGATATAACAACCATTCAAAAATTCGGTGAATGATCGAATTTCAGATAGTGATGTTGAAGATATCTTACATTAATAATTACTTTTTCTTGTTTTTCTTATATTAATTTCTAAATGTTTATACATACTTATTTTTTAATATTCTTAATTAGTTTATTATGTATTTTTATTAGTGTTTCCGTACAATTAAATTAAAATCACATTAAATCCTTATTCTATTAATCATTATTACGTGTGAGTTTGTATGCTTTATTTTTAATGATACATGTAATGTGGAATTTGTATGCACGTAAAAATAAGTAAAACATTTAGACCGTCACTGCTTTACGCCTTCAAGAGGATGTTTTCCAAGTCTGCCTTACCCTATTATTATCTCTTTTTGCGCAGGTACCTTAATTGATCTTTTTTTTATTTTCATCACTTTCCCAGAGCAATGAAAAATTTTTATGTACGATTTTCGGATTAGATCAGTTCTGGAGGTGAAATCCTCTGTAAAATATTTTAACTGCAACGTTTCATGTATCGAACATACATTTTTTTAAATATTTATTTTTCTCGGGTATTTATTATCATCCTCTTCAGATAAACTAATGATATCTTCAATGACATATTCTGGAAATAAACATGCTTTAAATATTATAAAATATCATCAATACACGTAATGATTTTATGAACTTTAAGTGCTATTTTTCACAAAATGGGAAAACGCAAGTTTTTTTTATATTTATGCTTTTTATATTTAAATTGCATAATACCTTGTTGTTCTTCCGAGCCTTCCTCTTCATCATCAGTTTCAAACGTTAAGTGTTGATCCAGATTTGATCTAGGAATGGGCCTGAAATAATATTTACAATCAAGTTGGATTTAGATTTCAAAAAACATGGATTTGATACACTATATATCTGCATTTGTAGTTCCTTCAAATATTATCGTCTGGTGGTAAAAGATACCTCTGCAGAATTCGTATTATTCTGTTATTTTCATCAGTGAATTTGTATCCTTCACCAGCAAATATACGTACTTGAAACATTTTTGATTAAGGAATGTTATATTTCACTTGTATCCCTGAGTCACTCCAGTACTAAATGGCCCTACCACCTCTAAACATCGCATTTCATAATAATTTCCTAATGAGTAGTTTATCCTTTTTCCGCCAACAATTTTCGCAATAATTGAGTCATATCGCTATACCACAGCCATATCGTCTACAACAAAAATTGTCCTTGTGGAGTTATTAGCGATGTATCGAAAAATAAATACTATTTTTTTTTAATGTTGCGGAAAAATAGCGGGCACGCTCGAGGAAAGATTTAATTACTGTTTCAATATCACGTTGAACGAATCTGACGATTTCTTCATTTTCGTTTGGTAAGAATGTGGTGCCTTTGGTATTTGATCGCGTAGTATATTGATTCTTTCACGGTTGTAAACATTTAAAGTTATGATGAACTGTGGTTCGCATATCAGGAAAATGATAGTTTATAAATATACGAAATAAGCTTCTATTTGAGAGTAAATTTATAGATCTTTGTTAAATTTTTAAGGGAAAAGTTAGAGTCTCAAACCTCTTGATTTTTTATTGTAAATTTTATTAAAGATCAAATTCAAATTTAGAGGGAAAAACGTCTTCACCCTTTTTTATTACGTCAACATTTGGATCGAAAGGAAAATTAGAGAGTGGGAATAGTCAGTCGTTATGTAGTTCTCGTACAAAGCAATCATGACGTGAACCTGTGTACAGCTAGTGCTGTCGAACATAAGGGTTGTTTTGGAACACACAAACTGCCATAATATAATTGCAGTATCTTAATTTCGAGCTAAATATGCCTATGTGGGATAAACTAAATAAACATTATGTGCAAAGTTCCTAAAAATTGATTGATGACCGAATTATTTTCAAAGTGTATCTCAAATATTTACTGTATTGAAGTGAATACAAAAATAATTCAAATCTAATCCTAAATGCTCAGTTTTTCTGTTTACAGTTCATATTCTGTTGTTATTTGGTATTGTAATAGTGTTCTTTAATAAGGGGTTACGATTTAAACTTTATATGTATGTTTGAATCTACGATAACTATTAAGACGAGCTGTTCATTAAATTGTAACACATGGGAAGTTGTTTTGTACTTCATTGACATTAAACGTAAACGTTTAATACAAAATAACATTGGCTAGTGTTTACGAGAATACAATAAAATTACGTGAGACTGGAAATCTCAATTACGATCGAACTTTTCCATGGTTATATCGTTGTAATTAGTATTAATAAATTAATTAATGCTAAGTTACTACGTATTAAGTAGACAATACTCGCCATAATTAATGTTATTAAGCAAATTAAAACAAATATGAAAATGCAACCTTTAAGTATTACCGTTCATAATTAAAAGACTTATTTGTTGGGTTCGTAATGGTGTATTTTTATTTATTTATTTTTTTAAATTTTGAATTTGTATAAACAGAAATAAAAATACACGATTACAAACTCAAGAAGTATTTTAATTAAAACAAAAGTTATTTCATCTAAAAAGTCATTATTATTATTCACAAAGGTTACTGAATTAACATCAGTTTAGACTTTTAGTACATTTTAAAAATTGGTTTAATGTTATTAGATTACAGTTACTCGTTGTCTACTTGTAAGCGTTTATATGGAATATACGAGGGGGTAAGAGAAGTTTTAATATTTTTACTTTCATGTTTATAAAATCTATTTAAAGATTGGTTATTTATTATTTTGGATTCAATTAAATTTAATGAATTTACTTAAATAGATCTTAAGGTACTATTTGAAAATTGAATATGAACTTTGTGTTTGAAAATGAGTTAGTACTCTACCGAGTGGTCGGTTATCTTGTTTTCTACAATTTACAATTTTTTATATTCTTAATATCTTAATACTAACTACGCGTCTTCGGTGAGTTCAGTCGCGGTAACCTACTTATTTTAGTAAGGCTACGCGACGCTTTATCCGAATTTAGTGCGTAATAATATGTATATTTAGCTTAATCCCGCATATTGAAATTGATGCTGTACCTTCAATCCGGATTCAACATCTTAGACCAGCATCTAAGGCCCTTTTGGCAAAATGTAATATCTTGGTCCAATATTTGGAAACTGACCCTACATCTAGTAAACTGGTTTTAACACCTTATCGCAGAATTTTGAAGTTGATCCTGCATCTTGAAACAGCTTGGATTAGTATCTTCAAACCTGGTTAAGGATCTAGGAACGTTCCATCTTGAGTTCGGGTCCAGTATGTCCTTGTAGGCAATTTTTTTACCACATTCGATAACTAGAACGAACTGGTCGTTTACTTTAGGTATTTGGGAAAACCCCGCATTCATTAATCACATCATGGTTAAACCTTTCACTTGTAGGCACGATTACACAACACTTTCCAAGGAGTGGGAAAATACCGAATTCTCCCTCTCTCTATTAGAAAAATTACAAACAAGTCACTTAACAAACACGCAAACGCCTACAAATTATCCAGCAAACACACAAGCACCAACAAGCTAGACAACAAACACACTCGCAAATATTCAAACGTACAAACGACACAAACAAATCCAAGAAACAAGCAGGATACTTGGCGCCAAAACAAACTAGGCAACAACTACGCAAGGATAAACACACAAACTACACAACAAACACACGAACTGCAGGAATACGAACTCATTTTTTAAAATTAACTATGTCGAAACAATTTATGAGTTAGCCGTCATCTTAAAAAATATAAGTCTTTTTAAAAGTTAGTCAAAACACCACTAAAAGAAAAAAGCTTGTAAACAAACAAAACATTTAAATGACTCATATTTGTTATATAACCAAGAGAAAGCCAAGGTATAAAAATATTTAAATCTTTTGTGCGTAAATATTTTAAAGTATTTTAGAATAATTCATTTAAATAAGAATAATAAATGGGATATAAGACACAAATTGTATTAGCAGACAACCAATTGCAATTTACAGGTTAAAAAGGAATTTTTCAACAAGTGCCCGCTAATTAAAGATTCTAGTTGCAAAGAAGAGGAAATGAAAACATGTGTATTGTCCGATTTTTATTGCAGGAAATCAAATATTAGAGTTTGTTCAAAATATATATATTGTCAAAGTTTTGTTGCAGGAAAGTACAAAAAGTTTAAGAATTTGGGTACAAGTGATTGCACATGAATAGTTTTTTTGTTACAAGAAAAAAAATGCGTTGCAGGAAGTCAAAAAAGTATTAGAATTTGTGCCAAAGGGGTTTATTGTCAGATTATTGTTTTAGAACTTGTGTACAAATATTTGCAAATTTTTGTTGCAAGAAAATGAGAACAGCTTGTACATCGCCAGAATGTTTTTCAGGAAACGAACAATGTTTAGAATGTGAGGTTGCTTACCGCCTGAAATGTGCTGCAAGAATTAAAGAAAAAATTGCGCTATTTTTTGTTACTAGAAATGAAAACATAAATATTTTGAAACGCGCCGCTGTCTTAAAATAATAATAAAGATGTAAACAACTCCTCTTTGGAAAATATAAAGACCTGAAGGAAATCTTAAGCTAAAGTCGTTCATTCTAACCTAAAGATAATGTGCGTAACATATTTATAATTATGTATTTGTAAAAATAATATCTAAGGATGACTGATACTTATTACATTTTCGCAGGGAAAATACATATCATTACTAACAAATTAAAGAAAAACCTGTGACTCATACATACATAATCACAAAACTGTAAAAGTGTAAACGTTTGGATAGCTTGCTAGTTTCTTTGTGTTGATTGCTTGATTGGCAACTAGTTTATTGCTTGTTTAGTTCCTTATTTTCTTGGTTTGCTCGCGGTTTTTTGGTGTTTCTGTTTTACTTGTTTGAATGTTTGGGTGTTGCGTTCGAGAGTGTGTTTGTTGAGTAGTTTGAAGTTTGCACGTTTTTGGGATTGCTGTTTGGTTTGATTGTTCACTAGTTTCTTATTTTGCGTATTTAGTTGTTTTTTAACTAACTTATTTGCTATTTTGTTTGGTTTGCTTGTGTTTCTGGTGTTTGTATGTTTGGGCGTTGACTTCTTTGTTTGTTTGTGTTGTTTGTGAGTTCGTGTCTTTATGTTTGTCTTTGTGGACTAGTTTTCTTGTTAGTGTTCGTATTTTTGTACGTTTACGTGTTTTTAAATTTTGATTAGTTGGCTTGTTCGCTAGTTCCTTGCTTGTGCGTGCGTGAGTGAGTGTTTGTACGTGTGTGTGTGTACGTGCGCGTGTGTGTTTGTGTGTTTTGAGTAGCTTGTTTTTATTTTTTTCCTGCTTGTGTTTCTGTGTTTGTGCGCGTATTTATTTGGATTTTCGTGTTTGTTGAATAACTTGTCTACTAGTTTATTTGTTTTGGAGTTGTTTTTTTGGGTAACTTTAAAAAAATGGAAAGATGCTAACTCACTTTTAGACTTTTTCTTAAGATGACAAAGTTTATAATTTTCTAATAACTTAATAGCTTAACAAATGCGGGTTTCGGTAGAGAGTATTCCATGGTCCTAAATATGGCCTTATAATGGAAGTTTTTAACCTTGGTGTAACTAAATAATACGGTGAATCTTATTTGAAACCAAGATTTTTCCAAATACCTAAAGTTAACAAGTTTCTACTACGACTTATTCGAAGATAATGGCAAAATATGTTGGAACAAGGTGTTAAATTCTGCTAAAAGGATCTTATTTCATAACGTCGGTTCAAGGTGATAAAACAAAAGTTAAGATCCTGTTAAAGAGAGCTAAAATACCAGACCAATTTTAAATATCTTCCAAAGGGCTCTCATTTCAAGATGGTAATCCCAGATGCAGATTAAAAATCCCACCAAAAGGTCCAACGACGCTGAGCAGTAAAAAATCAATCTGCATTTTGAAAAGCTGCTTATCTTTTTTGAAAAAAAAATACTTCTGTTCATGGAAAACCAAATATAGTTTGAAAGACAATTCAATTTTACAGTTGTCGATGACATAAAATATTATTCAATCCCATCTGAATGCCCTGTAAAAGACATTTTTACAACTTAAACGTATACTTTAAAACACACACTTGAGAAATTGATCGTTAACGTTTTTCCCGCACAAAATAATTCGAAACAAAAATTTTTGGTGGGGGTAAACTCTAAAGAATTAAGAGAAGAAGAAACCATTATATTAGTGTGTGTCTGTGTGTGTGTGTGTGTGTGTGTGTGATGTGCGTGTACGTGTGCGTGTGCGTGCGTGTGTGAGTGTGTGGTGTGTGTGTGTGTGTGTGTGAGGTGTGTGTGTGTGTGTGTGTGTGTGTGTGTGTGTGTGTGTGTGTGTGTGTGTGTGTGTGTGTGTGTGTGTGTGTGTGTGTGTGTGTGTGTGTGTGTGTGTGTGTGTGTGTGTGTGTGTGTGTGTGTGTGTGTGTGTGTGTGTGTGTGTGTGTGTGTGTGTGTGTGTGTGTGTGTGTGTGTGTGTGTGTGTGTGTGTGTGTGTGTGTGTGTGTGTGTGTGTGTGTGTGTGTGTGTGTGTGTGTGTGTGTGTGTGTGTGTGTGTGTGTGTGTGTGTGTGTGTGTGTGTGTGTGTGTGTGTGTGTGTGTGTGTGTGTGTGTGTGTGTGTGTGTGTGTGTGTGTGTGTGTGTGTGTGTGTGTGTGTGTGTGTGTGTGTGTGTGTGTGTGTGTGTGTGTGTGTGTGTGTGTGTGTGTGTGTGTGTGTGTGTGTGTGTGTGTGTGTGTGTGTGTGTGTGTGTGTGTGTGTGTGTGTGTGTGTGTGTGTGTGTGTGTGTGTGTGTGTGTGTGTGTGTGTGTGTGTGTGTGTGTGTGTGTGTGTGTGTGTGTGTGTGTGTGTGTGTGTGTGTGTGTGTGTGTGTGTGTGGGTGTGGGTGTGGGTGTGGGTGTGCGTGCGCGTGCGTGCGCGTGGCGTGTGGTGCGCGTGCGGCGGCGTGCGCGCGTGCGCGCGTGCGTGCGCGTGCGCTTGCGCGTGCGCGTGTGCGTGTGTGTGTGGTTAAAAACCCATTTCGGCCAACTTGCCTCAGCCCAATTCTGCTTCCTTAAAGAGTTATGACCTTTCAAAGATGCATTTTTTATTTCACTTTTTTTCGATTCATCAAGACGTCTTGTTTGAAGCTCAAGTATTGTTGATGTAAAATTTTCTTTTTATTTGTCACGTATGTAATGTAAAAACTAACCATGGTAATTGCATAAGTGTCAACACTTTTTTTTGAATTTTTGTAATATATAAATTTGACGATTTTAATTTTGCTGCTAATATTAGACTACAATTTTCGATGAACCGTTGTTTAACTTTGCTTGAATTTTTCAAATGTAATTAATGTATAATTTATAAGTTTCTTTTCTAAATATGTAGGGAGCAATTAATATAAGTGAAATGCTAGTTTTAATTGCAGGAAAGGGACGCCATAATTAATATTCAACAGTTGACGGCATAGGTATACGCAGAAGTCATTAATATATTTGGAATACAATTTAAACTCTTTCAGGGTACGTGAGATGCAGTTCTCTTTTTAATTTTGAAGTGATTAGTGTTTATTCTACCTGAATAAAGAAAGTGAAATTAGACAGAGTGTATAACGAAACTCGGCTGGTATGAATTATGAGTTATGCATTTATAAATTGTGTGTTATAAAGCTAGATTAAATTTTATTTCATTTCTTTTGGATACGATTATTACATTTCTATACTAATGAATTATTATTCTCATCGTTCTGTGTTAATTAGTAATTAATAGCTGGCATTATCATGCATTAGTTGCACTTATTCTAGTACAATGATTTTTAATGCAAACAATTACCTACTTACACTTATACCACTGCTGCAATATTAAATAATCCGTATATTCAGGTTACATATTATAAAAAGTTAATTTACTTTTACAAATTTTGTCTATTTGGATACATGCTACTTTTATTAGAACGTTGAGATTGACAACGTACTTAAACGTTCGACTTATACTGCATAATGCATTTTATGCTTCTGAAACATGATATATATATATATATATATATATATATATATATATATATGTGTGTGTGTGTGTGTGTGTGTGTGTGTGTGTATTACGTAATATAAGAAGCATGTTCATGAAATTTACATATTTATTTAGTTTTTGTAATTACAATGCTACTACTTTAAAAATAAAATAAGCTTTCTGGTCGGAATCCGGTATGATGAGTAAGTACTGATGCATAATAAAAATAATAGTATGATTAATTAATACAAATTATTTGGCAGTGTCAGAACTAGAATTAAATTAATGCAAGATATATTAGATATAGTACAAAAAAATCTACAACTACAAGATACAATATAAACATTTTGGTTTGTTAATATTTACGGTTAATGTATATCATGCTTCTGAAACATGAAATGTATATTACATAATATAATAAGCATGTTTATGAAATTTACATATTTATGTAGTTTTATAATTACAACGCTACATACTTTTCAAGTAAAAAGAAGTTTTACATCTACAATGCATAATAAATGAAAATTAGTGTTTTATACCCCTAAGATAAGCTTTCTGGTCTGAATGCGTTACAATGAGTAAGTACTAATACGTAATAATAATAATAATAATAATAATAATAATAATAATAATAATATAATTAATTAATACATATTTGGCAGCGTGAGGACTAGAGTTAAATTTATGCAAGACTTATTACTTAAATAATCTACAAACAATATATAAGATGCACGTATTGGTTTGTTTATATTTATGGATAACGTATTTCATGCTTCTGGAACGTGGAATATATATTACATAATATAAGAAAAGTATATTCATGAAATTTATTTATTTATTCAGTTTTATGATTACAATGCTACATACTTTACAAGTAAAAAGAAATTTTACATTTACAATACATAATAAATGAAAATTAAATACAATTAATTAATAATAATTAATTAATTATTTGGCATTGTCAGGACTAGAGTTAAATCAATGCAACATATATTTGATATAGTACACACATTTTGGTTTATTAATATTTATGGATAATGTATTTTATGCTTTTGGAACATGAAATATATACTACGTAATACAAGAGAAGCATATTCATGAAATTAATTAATTTATTTAGTTTTACGATTACAATGCTACATACTTTACAAGCAAAAAGAAGTTTTACATTTACAATGCATAATAAATGAACATTATTGTTTTAATACCACTAACATACGCTTTCTGGTCGAATTGCGTTACGACGTACCAATTCATCGTAACATTGATAATAATATTTATTAACCATTAATTAACTTATTATACACCATTTGGCAGCGTCAGGACTAGAATTAAATTAGTACAAAATATGCTACATATAGTGCAAAGAAAAAATGGACAGACGTCAAGATACAAATATAACATGCACAGTAATCATATTTCATACTGTTGAAACAGTGCTTTGATAAATATTTCTTCACAGTTGCTTTGAATTTTATAAGTGTTAAATGTTTAAGATTAATAGAATTAGGTTAGATAGGCTTAGTTTAAAGTTTGGTATTGTAAGTAAATTAGCATTTCGTGTATCGTGTGTATGTCTGTCAGCACCTGTTTTAAAATTTATTACGTTCTTATATGTCTCTAGTAATATATAATAAATATAAACTATAGGAACTGGCATAATTCTAAATTTTTTAAAATATTCTTGAGAATGAGCTTTATAGTCAACATTTCCTATTATTCTTCGAATTTTTTTAGTCTAAATAATCGTATCGTGTATACTGAATTACCCCCTGAGATAATTCCATAGCTAATTAAGGAATGCATTACGGGAATAGCTCGTTATTAAAAGATTATCGGTATTTTTTATTCCCAGTTGTTTAATAAGGTAAATATTTTTTGTATTTTATTACCGTTGTTGGATAGTTTGTTAGTGTTAAACCCGTTTATTGTATGCTGTTCAGCTGTTTGCGCCACGGTTTTTATTCGTCATACTACATACATAAAGACAAACTTTACATCGATTGGGGCTTGAACCTTGATGGCGCAGTTGGTTAGCGCGGTACTCTAGCAAAGTACAGGTCGTAGGTTCAAATCCTACTCGAGGTAAACTTTTTATTTATGTATTTAATAAAATTAATAATAATTTTTAATTACATAGTCTTAATGTTTCTTAAAAATGTCCGTTTCGATTCCATCAAAGGTTATACAGATGGACTATATTGTCCTTAGCTAATGTTTCATCGGATTCATTGAACAATCTCTCGAACACTTCGGTTTATTATAGATTCAGAAATTACTCATCGTAATGCATTCGACAAAAATCTTATGGCAGTGATATTACAACAATAATTTTTCATTTATTATGTATTGTAAATGTAATTTTTTTTCATTTTTATACTATACTTACAAGGAAATAATAGTTTGATAATTTCGTTTTTGCCGTAAATATTACTTTGCTACTCTCGATGAACCATATTTTTTTTAATTTTCTAAGTAATTAATGCATAATTTATAAGTTTGTATTCTAAATATACGCAAAACAATTAATATATACAAAATGCTAGTTTTTAATTGCAGGAAAAGAATGCACTAATTAATGTTGATTAACCAAAACAGTTGACAATCTAGATACAAAGTTTTCTTTTTACCTTTGAATTGATTCGTGTGCATCCTACCCGAATGAAAGAAAGTGAAATTAGGCAGTGCGTAACAATGTTCGGCAGGTATGAATATTAAGTTACGCATTAATAAAAATTTAAATGAGGTGACTGCCTACTTAATATGTTATTCTTATTATAATGCTAAATTACGTTTTTATTTCTTTTGTATACGGTTATTACATTCTATTAAATCGACTATTATTCTGATCATTCTGTTTACGTTATTAAATAATTCTTTTCAGATTAGATTATATAATGCAAATGTATAAGTTACACTTATTCTGTAATGATGTTTAATTTATGCTCCTGCAACATGAAATGTTTATTACAGTATTAGAAATATGTTCAGGAAATAAATTGATTTATTTAGCCTACTGGTCGGAATGCGTTACGATGAGTAAGTACTAATGAATAATAATAAAAAAATAATAATAGTTGAATTAATTAATACAAATTATTTGGCAGTGTCACGACTAGGGTTAAATTAATGCAAGATATATTTCATATAGTACAAAAAACGTCTACAAACCGCAAGATACAAGATACACGTTTTGGTTTATTAATATTTATGGATAATGTATTTTATGCTTCTGGACATGAAACATATATTACATAATATAAGAAGTATGTTGATAAAATTCATTTATTTATTGAGTTTTATAATTACAGTGCTACATACTTTACAACTAAAAAGAAAATTTACATCTACAATACATAATTAATGAAAATTATTGTTTTAATACTGCTAAGATAAGCTTTCAGTCGGAATGCGTTACGATGAGTAAGTATTAATGTATAATAATAATAATAATAATAATAATATAATTAATTAATACAAATTACTTGACAGTGTCAGGACTAGAGTTAAATCAATGCAAGATATATTACATATAGTACAAAAAATCAACAGACAACAAGAGACAAGATACACATATTGGTTCGTTAATATGTATAAATAATGTATTTTATGCTTCTGGAACGTAAAACATATATACTACATAATATAAGAAGCATGTTCATGAAATTTATTTATTTATTTAGTTTTATAATTACAATGCTACATAATTTTACATTTACAACACATAAATTAAAATTGTTGTTTTAATGCTACTAACAAGCTTTCTGGAGGGAATGCGTTACAATGAGGAAGTACTAATGCATAATCATAATAATAAAAAAAATAATATAATTAATTAATACAAATTATTTGGCAGCATTAAATTAAAGCAAGATATATTACATATAGTACAAAAAAGTCTACATAAGAAGTATCCTTTACAAATCAAAAGAAATTTTATATCTACAATACATAATAAATGGAAAATTATTATATTAATACTACTGACATAAGCTCTCTGGTCGAAGTGCGTCACTTAGAGCAAGTACGAATCTTCTTATCTCCTTCTATTGCACGTAAAAATTAAGAATATAAAATGTTTCTGTTGGTTATATGATCCTAATGATGATCAGCGGTGTATTTAATCGGATTCCAATGAATAATCTCAAACACTGTCATGTATCAATTATGAGCTGGTCTTCACCTGCAAAGTTTCGATTTATCATAGCTTGAGGAATTATGTATGCATTCTTGGGTCAATAGTATTTCTAATAACGACATATTGTTATGCTGATGACACACGCCAGCACTACGAACCCCTTAACTATGACCTATTTTTCTCAAATAATCATTTGAGTGTTCACTGTAATTATAAAATGTGTATGAGCTGTTTACTACAGTTTCATATTACTTTTCTTTTAAAAGGTATTTTATAATAATTTAATTTTTCACCCATCGACTGCAAATATGTAATTTGTTGCCTTAGTTTAAATATCATCTGCAAATATTGTATTAAAAAAATTGCTCTAGCTATGGAACAAAAGAAAATGTATGTTAATCTAAAATAGGCCATGGTTGGAGATAAAAAATATTCCATAGTAGTTCAGTTATTTAAAGGGGAAAAAAAATTTTCAAAGTGCACAGTAAAATGTCTGAATTGTATTTCATCTAGAGTTTTGTGTAATCAGCTGTGTTGGTGTTTACATTACGTATATTCGAATCTTGGTTGGCTGCAATATATTGTACAAGAACTAAATGGCTTGAAACACAAACTAATTGTTGAAAAGTTATGATTATCATAAATAACGTAACAACCAACTAGCATAGCCGGTTAAATTGTCTATGTCAACAGATTTCACAATGGTATAAACAGCTATTGTCTTAACCAATATATCACTTGTTACTTGGAGATATAACAGTTTTCAGGTAAGCCTTTTATCTTAATTAGAAACAATCAAGCGTACTTCACTACATAGAACACTAATTTTGAGAGCTTTCGTTTACGGTGGAATTTTGTAGGTATAATATTTGTTTTATGCATTTGAAGCTGTTGAAATGATTAGAATAGTTTAACTCCCAAATATCACACCCATAAATTATGTTTAGTGTTGTGTTGCGCGTATGACGTATTTCTTGTATTGTATGAACATGTATTTGTGCGAAAAATTCTTTTTTGGACATAATATAAGTTTCATGTACATGTTACGCCACTGGAATTTGTAGTAAAGCGTTGAATATTATATTAAAGGACATTTAGATGTTTGTAAAAGAGTGTGACCCGAAAGAATTAAATGTGCATGAGAAATAATATTTCAGTAAAACCCGAAGCTGTTGAATTAATTCAAAATAGTTTAACTCCCAAATTTCACACCGATAAATTAGCGTAGGAATGTAAATGTAAATGTAAATGTAAATGTAAATGTAAATGTAAATGTAAATGTAAATGTAAATGTAAATGTAAATGTAAATGTAAATGTAAATGTAAATATAAATGTAATGTAAATGTAAATGTAAATGTAAATGTAAATGTAAATGTAAATGTAAATGTAAATGTAAATGTAAATGTAAATGTAAATGTAAATGTAAATGTAAATGTAAATGTAAATGTAAATGTAAATGTAAATGTAAATGTAAATGTAAATGTAAATGTAAATGTAAAATGTAAATGTAAATGTAAATGTAAATGTAAATGTAAATGTAAATGTAAATGTAAATGTAAATGTAAATGTAAATGTAAATGTAAATGTAAATGTAAATGTAAATGTAAATGTAAATAATGTAAATGTAAATGTAAATGTAAATGTAAATGTAAATGTAAATGTAAATGTAAATGTAAATGTAAATGAAATCAAATGTAATTAAATGTAAATGTAAATGTAAATGTAAATGTAAATGTAAATGTAAATGTAAATGTAAATGTAAATGTAAATGTAAATGTAAATGTAAATGTAAATGTAAATATAGTTTACAAATGTGTGAGATTATTTTGACGCACTGGGTATATTTAGTTTTGTGTTGCGCGTATGACGCATTTCTGGTATTGTATGAAGATGTGTTTGTACGAGAGAATTTTTTTGAGTAAGTTTGGTGTAAATGTTACGCCACTTCAATTTGTAGTAAAACGTTGACTATTATATAAAAGAACATTTAGATGTTTGTAAAAGCTTGTGATCTGAAAGAATTAAATATGCATGAGAAATAATATTTCAGTAAAACCCGTATTGAGACGGTAATGTGTACCACCGTATGGCTTCTGTATTTTCAGGAATGTAGAGTGTAGAGGAAGGATATCTATGCATTTTTATTTGTGTAAATGTTAGGATTTCGCAATGGAAAATTTTATGTATGATTCAAAGGCAAATGTCAGATTTTCATAAAAACTTCAAATTTGGTTCTGAATTCTGTGTTGAATGAATGTGAAAGTCAAATTTTACGTTTTTCTTAAAAATTTCAAGATGGCGCCCGGTATTTGCGTTGGGTCCGATTAAGTTATTTGCTCGGACAAGGCACGTGACATTTAAACCCTTAGGAATTTAGCGGGTAGATTTTTGATGACGTTGGTAAAATGGGCGGGAGTACCTATAAAAGAGGAAGAGTGGTAGGATAGAAGGGACTTTGATTGTAAACCCTTAGATAAAACGGTCGCGCGCGTGGTTTTATTTTTTTTTAAAAGAACATAACGATCTGTACTAATATATATGTAAAAAGTCAGTGTTACAGATAATTCATTTGATTGTTTTCTGCTAGAACGCATTTTTAACTAAGAAAGGTATTTCTTCTAATATTGCAAATTGAAGTTGACAGTATTGAATATTAATAATACTGATGTAAATTCATGTGTGTTTGCTAATAACACTAAAGTAATTAAATTTACAGTAATGGACAGTAAGTGAGTTAAAATATTATATTTCACGAACAAGCTAATTAGTAAGCAAATTGCCTAATTAATGCAAGCGTTATGGGACATGAGAGAAAGCGAAACGTTTAAGTTTGCACCGGCAAAGCAAAAGGCTGAGCGTGCGCGAGTGTATGTGCATAAACCTCGGAATTAATCAAAGAAGTTCAACCCCGCTAATAGGATATTACCTCTTATAGAGGACCACGAAATTTTTATGTAAGAGTAATGTTAGATATGTTTGAATGGCGAGCGTTCGATTGTCCTTTAAAAATGTCAATGTAAATTTTACTTAGGCAGTAAGGATGGTCAATCTCCCCTACTATGTTGAGTATATGGTTACATAATAAGATTTAGTATGGACATTTAATCTAAGCTAATGGAATTCTTTTTTTATTTGTGTTGCTTCACTGAAGCAGTCAATGTATGTCACATTTTTGTAGAATCGGTTACTATTCTAAGTTGTGATAGATGTCCCATAACAATACTAATGTAAGACTTATTAAAGAGAATCAATATTACATTATTAGAGTGTTTTGTTTTTTATTTTATTTACGTGTAAAGTTACATAAGGGATTGCACAGTCTAAGAATAATAAATATTTTACTGTTTTGACTGTTTATAACGATTGGTCTGAGAATTGTTTATTTTGGGACAGACCGACTGTAAAATTTAATTTCATTGAATGCAGCGTATTGGCGTTTATCACAATATTTGTCACTATTTATTTTTCTTTATATGTAAATAAAAATGAAAGGTTCAGATTTGAATCTGAGCGATTCACACTTGAAAACGTTTAAATATACTGAATGAAAAAATAATTCCTGAAGAACGCACTGATCGTTACGTTTGTTTCAATTTTGAGATAAGAATTAGTGATTTTGTGGTTAAAGATTAATAGACTTAATTATTATTTTTCTAAATTAGGTGATATTTATTTATGTCAGATATTGATGATAATTATAAATATTAGCTCACATTTATATTAGTGTAAATTCGAAAGTATACAATGTCTCTCTCACCTTTATTTTATACGTATATAGTGTGCAATCAATAATTTTCTGGTAGCTGATAAGGTCCAAAATTACATTAAACTTTGGGCGATTTTGTTTTTAATTGCATTTAAAGACTTTTAAAATTAAAGTAACGTATATGTTTGTTGTTTTGGCTGAAGATAAATTTATTAAGATTATTAGGACGAAATTTGACGTTCTTTTTTAAAGTGAAATAGTGTTCTCCCTGTTGGATATTATCGAGTAGACCATAATTCTATCTTCTATAGTCAGATAGGATTAATTTACGAACAGCCTAGGACTATTTATTTCAGAGAAATTTTAGATTGTAGTGGCGTCTAAAGACTGTTTTCTCGAATTGCATGTTATTTATAGTTTTATGGTTAGTGTAAAGTGTTGGTATTAAATTTCAACCGTAATTGGCTATAAAAACTCCGTGAAAATTCAAAGTAATTTCTAAGTATGAGGACGAATTAACAATTTTACTTGGGTCACTCTCCTATTTAAAAACGTCGTAGGAACACGATTTTCTTTTCGAAAGACTACGATTTTGGTTTGGTAACTTAACATTGGCATCGTCAAAGTTGGTGGTCGATAAAAGTCCACAAACGAGGCAAAACATTTTTGTTTTCTTAAGCAAGTATTATTGTAAGCAGGATCGTTTTATAGAAGATTGTCGTCTTGATAATCTCTACTCATTCTAAAACCACATTAGTTTTCTTTCTAATGTAATTAATAGCCATTTGCCCTCAGAGTCAATGAGTGTTTCTTCTTCACATGGATACAAAGCTGAGAAATCATCTTCCGTGGCTTGAGTAGAACTCACTATCTTCTGAGTTGCTGCCAAGCCGAAGGATGAAAAACTCTTAACTTTTTTAGCAGCACCTTTCTTTGGGCTTTTCTTAGTTTTCTCCTCTTCGATTGTCTGCTTCTCAGGAGTCTTTGTGGCCATCATACACCTTCCTGGCTTTCAACTACATCTGCATTGAAAAATCAGATACGAGTAACTCATAATCCTAGAGTTTTATTCTTTGGTGTGAATGCCAGCAGTTCTGATACATCACAAATCTAGAGGGACTTTCCAGGGTTGCGGTTACCTTGTAATATGTCTTTAAGGAACCAAAAACAGACCCATCTAGCGGTTTAAACTTGTGGCATTTATGTGATAGAATTCCAGATTGATTGAACACGTGGAAACATGGTGCTGGGTGGAATAAATTTTCTTGTTGCATTAATACAGGCAATCAGTGTGACGTTGCTTCCTCTTTCTCCTGAAAAAGCAGCTCTAGCTTGTTTGACCTTAATGTCACTGAGCACATGTTTTTGAACTATGGAACAGCCTGTTTCATCCAGGTTCTACACATTTTGTGGCTGTGGTATATTGTAAGTCTAACATCTTCGTCTCTTCGGCAGTCCACGACAAAATTCCACCGTGCAGTTTGTAAAATGTAATTGAAAAGTTCAATTTCTTGAGCGATACTGAATACTTTTTGAGTTGCATTGTTGGCATCTTACCCCACAGTATATGTTTCTGAGTGTGGCTGCCAACAGTACTTTTTCACACTCCAAATCATTTTGTTACTTCTCGTAAAGACAATTTTTGGGTAATCACTCCCTGCGTACACCCTGCATCCGGGTTTACCTTTTTTTTGCCAGATTTTCTTCCCTTCTCAAACCTGTAACGTGAAGTTGAAGATGAAATATTTGGTTTTACCATTTTACGTCGTAAAGAACAACCACAATGGTGTCCCAAAGTGCAACTATGCATATATGTAAGAAAAATATTTTTTTCCTTAAGCCATATTATAATAGTAATATGTATAAAAATATCGATAACAGTGCATACCTTGTCTTTATATGCTCAAGAAATAACGACTATTGTATTTTCGATGTACAGCACTTCAAATACAACTGTTTTAAACATTAAAAACAAAATGGCTTCGTATCGTAAACAGTAAGTAAACAATCGCTAAACCAATTTAACAAACGTAATATTTCAAATACAACAGCGTACAAATTTAATGAATCCATAAATTAAATATAGTCGTTAATCAGGTTTCCTATAACCTTCCCACAGCCGTGAAACGGGATTTAATTAATAACAGAATAATTAAACTGCACTTTGAATTATACACATCAGTTAAAATTTTGATAATTTTGAAATATTCTAACGATTTTGTACAAATCGGTGTTAAAGTTGTTACTTATTCTGGAAGCTTTTAATTTAAATTATAATCTTGTGTAATTACTCAACAACAAAGAGAATATACGTTAAGAACCAGTTAACTGACCAATCACATAATTACTTAAATTTGAAATTCGTAAACAATTGAGTTTGGGCAAAAGCATAAGTGCTTCCAAATATTAACTTTCCAACCACGAAATTTAAAATAGCAAGAAAACCTTTGCGTCTCCAAATCCTACCTAATCTTGTAATATTGATCAAACTCAGATTTCAAATAACAATTTGAAATAACAAAACGTTTATTTATAGTTCACTTCCTTCACAAGAAATCTTGTTTCTCTAACACAACTACACGTATTAAACCCGTATTCACGAACTTTGTAATTTTACAGAGAAATATTACATTCACTTAGGTTACGTAGAAATTAAAAAGGGCTAAATTTGCTGCTAGAGATCACAAGCCTACCGTCGTGTTAACTCCAGAATCTTTTTAACGCCCTTCTATATCGGAATGGAGTATGCTTTTTTCGAAGTATGGTCGTCTCATACTGAAGTAGGTAACTTTTACTGAATAATTTTAAAATTGACTCTCGTACTTGAAATACTTATTATACGTTTACTTTTAGCTCGATATAATTGATTTAGTGTTTAAAAAAGAAATCGCCCTTATTGACATGATAGCTATATTTGTTTCATAATAAATTTTTAAACATGTCTCTAAAACTACAATTACTTACTTAAATTAAATGTTCGACGTTAAGCTGAGATTTTTTATTATGCTTCGAAAACAGTTTTTGATAAATATGGCACATATTCACGCTCCGTATTTACTTACAATTTGGTGCGTTATTAGAAAAATGGGACAAATCAAATAATGTGTCCACCTTTTATGAAAGGATTGCCAGCCCTTTGAAATTGAAAATAATTTTTAAACATGAAACCGAGCTAGCGTCGTGTAGTGCTTATATAAATGAGCAGGATGCCGACTAACTACAATGGAGATTGGGGGGGGGGGACATATAAGATGTAAAATGGCTGAAATTTTACTTCAAACACCTTACACTTACCCTAAAACAAAGCTCAAAATCGAAGATGTCCTATGAGCGCCAACCCAGTCTAAACTTAAGCTTACATGTTAATCTTGTTTTTTGAATCTTTTGTTTACTTGTTATTAGTATTATTAGATAGAGTTAACAAAGTTTTACGCCAATAAAATTATTTTTCACATTTTTCAAAATTGTTTAAATTGAATATTTAAACTGTCATTGTCAAACAAACATTTGTTTATTAATGTTACCGTGACAACCGTGACCAACTAATATAAATTTTTGAAATTGAGGTGTGTTTTTTAAAAGATCGGAACTGTGGTTACCTAGACTTTCTCGTATACTAATGCAATTATAGTAGAGTGATATAAAAATAGGTGTCTGCTAAAACACTTTTAAATAAGGGAAAATTAAAATCAAGACGTCTGTGCTCAATCGCATAAGCGATCGTTAAAACCAATAGAATATTTCACAAGATCTGTTTGCGTGGCACAAATCGGTTAAGGTAAAGTACCACTTCCGATACACTAATTTTGTTCAAACATCATATTTAAGGGTGTCACCTAATATAACTTACCCATGTCAAATTCGAACTAGGTATGTTCATATTTTAGAGTAGTTTATTTGAAGTGTGATACAAAACTATTAAGGTAAAGTGCCACTTCGGGTACACAGATTTTGATGAAACGTTATATTTAGATGTGTCGCCTAATATAACGTACCTCTGCCAAATTTGAAACAGATACGTTGATATTTTAGAGTAGTTTATTTGAAGCGTGACACAAATGTGCCACTTCCGGTCCCCGGATCTATCCCAAAATTTGATAGAGATCTACGATTTTGAAATAAGGCCTCGGACTCGAGGACCTCGAAAATATCCAGAACCATCAATATATCGAGGTCGATTTTTTCACGATTACAATACCTTCTCTATACTACGTATACGAGAAAGTAAAAATAGATTTTAAAAACTAAAATCAATAACAATGAAAGATAGGTATAAGACATGTTTTATAAAAAAAGTTAGCTTATTACTTAATCAACATTTTTCCGTAAAAAACATGTCATTCCATTTAAAAAGTTGAGATTTTGTGTTTTGAAGATTATGATCCTGTGAATAGTTTTGGCAACACCCTGTATAATATTTTCAAATTTTTATAGGAACACAAAGTAAGTCTATGCACTAGTAACTTGCAAAATATTTTCCTTTAAGGATATCAAATAAAAAAAGTATGCCCTTTGGCAGCGACACGTGAAAATCGCGATTTTTTTAAAAAACATTAAATATCTCAAAAACTATTAATTTTAGATCATAATAGACCGAATAAACCGATTCAGAATTTATAGGAAAATCAGAAAATGTAATAAAATACATGGTGTCCTATTAAAAAAATTAAGTTGCATACTCTCCAGTTCATATGAGGCATCCTGTATAAACGAAAATATTTTCTTTAAATGTGGATTTGATTACTAAAAAATTTTGTATTTAAACTTTCTTTCTATCCCTATTGTGTAAGGAGATATCCTCCGTTATCGCACTCCGCGGACACTCTGTATATTCATCTGGTTAACCTACTAACAACAAAGGTAGTGATTAGAATTGATTGTTATAGTACAATTAAGATTACGTTAATTTGAAATATAAATTCCTTTGTATACAGTAAGCACACGGTTTCTTCAGCGCTCTTCTTGTTGCGTATAGCATCAAAATTAAAAATACAATACTGCTGTGAGTATTTATAACTGGGGATCGATAACGATAAGCCTGTAAACAATATTATGACTGCGCTCCTATAATTGTCTCATCAAAATTTCAAATATTTTATCCATGGATGTGCTGATGACCCTACTTTTTCTAATATGCTTTTAATATAATAATTAATTAGCAACAGAATTATCGAAGTATGGCCAGGCAACTTTTTTTAATTAACGCTTAAAAAATCGCGAACTTGTGCACATTTTACGTCGTGTGTACAGTATACAAATTAATAATATCAATATTTAAGAATTCTTGTGCCAAAATCCTCAAACTAACCCCCTCCTCGCATATCTAACCCGGTTTTGGCCATTTTATTCGAGTCTACACAGATGAACTAATTGTTCTCTTAAATCACAGCGTAAACAAACATCGAAATCTACTGAACTCGTAAAACTCATCTCAAACTCAGGTCCTCTTAACAGATTGGTTACAGTTCTTAGATATTTTATGCATGAATGTTTCGAGGCGTCAGTTTGTATCCCAAAATGAACTACAGATTCTTTGTAGAGTAACATACAATATACAAAATTCAAAATAATGTCGGTACTTACGTTACGCTTCTACATCTCAATCATACGCCATCGTAACAGTCAGCGTCTCTCGCCATCTCATTCTTATATATGCAGTTGCAATTTTTTTTCTAAATTAAATACACATTTAAGAAGTAATTATTATTTAAACAAAATTATCGACATATTTATGTTTCTGTAATGAATGCATAACATTCGAGTCCACCCCGATCTCTCTTAACATGTGTTCGGTTCTTGGATATTTTATGCATAGCTTGATGGATGCTTCACTATCCCAATTTCTATTTGAAAATTAACAACGCATTCGATAGAGTAACCCACAGTACTCAAAATACAAAGTTATGTTTTTCTGAAATTACACAAGCTCTTTTAACATATTGTGGTATTGGTTCTGAAATATTTTATACATGGATACATCACAATCCCAATCTGTATCCCAAAATTAACTAAACCAGAAAGTAACTACGAAATACAAAATAATCATGATACGGTCATTTATGATAAGCTTGCAAGAAAATCTCAAGCTCGCGGCCTCTTAACAACGTCTTTAACCATTGTTCAGCTATTTCATCCGTGCAATGTACAGATGCTTCAATTTTTTCGTAGTTTAAGAGAGTAATTCATATAAACAAAATTATCGACATACTGATGTTTTTCTAATCCGTCCATAAAACTTTAATCACATATTGTGTTCAATTCCTAAATATTTTATACATATCTTGATTGATGCTGCATTTAGTCCAATTTGTATCCAAAAATTAACCGAGCTGTTAGCGTAGTGGTGACACGATCTGCTTAGCATTCGGGAGGTAATAGGTTCGATCCCCGTTACCGTCTACCTTGTATGAGGTTTTTTCAGGGGGTTTTCCTCATACACATGTAGCGGCATGGTCACTGCGTATATGCACACCATGTGCGGCTGCTTAAGTGAATTCTGGGTTAGTATTTTCCCCCTCTGAACCCTAACTCCGTTCCTTCCGATCCTATCCTGACCACACCCATCCTTAATCCCTCCATGCATATATACGTATGTTTGTATGTATGCTAAGAATCCATGATTGTGGCTGAAGGAGCTTGGAAAGCTCGAGCAGCCCGCCGTCCCCCGGGCGAGGGAATGAAATACGTGGCCTTTGCTTTGCTTTGCCATCCAAAATTAATAACACATTCGGTAGAGTAACCCAAATTACACAAAATACAAAGTAAGGACAATATCACTAGTTACAGTCTGCTTGTGGTAAAATTCTCAAATTCACGCTCTCTTCTCATCTTTATCCAATGTTTAGCTGTTTCATCCGTGTATGCACAAATGATCCAATTTTTTTCTTAAATTACATGACTGTACATCTCGTGCTGCACAAAAACTACGAAATATAAATAATTACGATATAATGATTTACGATAAGCGTGTAAAGAAATCTCATATTCGCGGCCTCTTAAGAACGTCTTTAGCCATTGTTTAGCTATTTCATCCGTGTAATGTACAGCTGCTTCACTTTTTTCATAGTTTACTTATGTATTTCACAAAGTAATTATTATTAAACCAAATAATAATTATTTGGCGATAGAAATTTGTTTTATTAAACCCGTAAAACATAACAAGGTCTTGCTAATTTTTTTATTAAACTACTTATGTATTTAATGAAGTAAATAAAAAGTAAGTAAACGTATATAAGTTGGTGAATTTTACTAATTCACACGTGCTCTCTTACCATCGTATTACAATAACCGAAAAGAAGCATGCGATGAACTCCCTTAAATTTGAACAATCTGGAGCACTGGAACTGTGGTAGGACCTATAACAAATAAAATAAACCCACGTACCACACAAAAATTAAAAAACACCAAACGCGTTTCAATAACTAAACTATCATGATCAGAGGTCGACTGGGACGAACTAAGGAAGTTTCTAATACGACATGAATGACGAAATTAAGTTTAAAAGTAATACTAACTGCGAATAATTGTAAGTAGTTACTTACAGTTTCCGTATTGAAAAGCTAAATTAATTCATTAAAGAAAAACGGAGAACTTTTTGAGCAATTATCATAATAATTTATTGCGCTAACATCCATAATTGCGATTTAAAATTTAAGTTTTTATTGAAATTAAAACATTTTCATGTAATTTGTGTATTTACTTTCTCCCGACTTCCATACGAGTAAGCAGACAATGATTAAATGTAGGGTTGAGTAAATTAATTCTTTGCGACGAAACAGTACATCTGACCAACATTTTAAAGGAGTACAAAAAGTTCGTAATCAAAATAACCTATTAGTACAAAAAAAAATGAAAGTCGTATCTACAGGGGGTAAATAATACATCTTTTTTTTTTGGACACCATGGGGATTTTTTTCATTTTCTAGTTATCGAAAAAAGTTCCCATTTGCGTAAAGTTATGTCAATTTATGTTACGTTTAGAAATTATTTCGAAAAAACGAAATTATTTAAAAACTGACGCTCTCTAGCGGCAAAACGAAGCAACTTCGGATATAGGTATGTTTGCCCGGATCGCCATATTTTTGACCAAGGAATCTCTAGTTTAACTTTATACACGCCATTGCCGGACACCCTATATATATATATATATATATATATATATATATATATATATATATATATATATATATACCGGGTTGCGAAAAGTCTAGCATTAAGGTGTTATCTGGGAAACGTATAAAAGGATAGTTATGAAATTCTGGGACGATGAATGGAATTGTATTCTGCATTTTTAGAGTAAATGTCAAATTTTTTGACGCCAGCGCCATCTTGCATTTGTTTCAATGACAACCTAGGTATAGTGATATATCACAAAAAAGCTTATTTTTTCCTCTTTCCAAAAAGATTGGTAATGTACCAATTTTATCATGGTCAACAAACAAATTGCCACCATTTTGAACACTTATTGTAATGAACTAACTGCAACTTAGTAAATTGTTTAGTTATAATTTTTGTAAAATAAACTTTTGTTTAAAATTACATTTTTGCATTTTTGTTAAATTTTTACCATAACTTCACAGTAAAGTGGTACATTGGAAAGAGTAAAAAATAAGTTTTTCTGTGATATATCACTCGACTTAAGCTGTCATTTAAAAAAATCAAGATGGCGGCGGTACGCTAAACGCTGACGTCAAAAAAATCTACATTTACTCTAAGAAATGCAAAATATAATACCATTCATCGCCCTAGAATTTCGTAACTATCCCCTTTATCCGTTTCAAAGATAACAGCTTGGTGCGAGACTTTTTCGCAACCCGGTATATATATATATATATATATATATATATATATAAGTTCTAAAAAAAAGTTCAAATCTGAGAGTAGTCAAGGGCTTGGAAACAAATTATAATAAATGAATGTGACTCAAGTGCGAAATTAGTCCTTCTCAGGACTAAACCTGATGACGGAAGCAGTCCGCTACCGAAACATCGCGCTATAAAAACAAGAACTGTTGAAATAAGCCGTTGAACCCATCTAAGAATGTTGATAGGTTGTTTAGTTTGCTTTACATATATTTGTTCACAATTTTTACACTTAATTTTATAAATTCCTCACCTATCTTTCTTATCCACTTGATCTTTTGGATTGCCTAAAAGAGATTTCCATAATGAAAGAGTAACCATGCTATGTGCAGCTTCTGAAAATGGGATTACCTGTCCTTATTTCATTACTGGTGATGAAGGGCGCACTGCCATTGTGAACAGTGAAAGATATCAGCAACAACTTCTGACACCTTTGTACGGAACCTCAGACGCTTCTATAGAGCAAGAAATCTGTTGCGTACACAGTGGTTTCATCAAGACGGTGCGACGAGTCACAGCGCTGGTCAATTGTTGAAAATCTTTAGGAACCATTTTGAGTGATTGTCATTTCCCGAAAAACAGATTTTAATTATCCTCCACATAGCCCATATCTTACTCATCCCGATCTTGGGCATGATGGAAACAGAAATTTTATAAAACGATATACCCACTACAATTCCGGAATTGAAAATGGCAATTGGTCGTTTCTTCCGAACTACCTACATTTCAAAACATGGTGCGAATCCTCCAAGACCACCTTGAGTTATGCGTTCAACAAAATGGTGGGCATATAGACCATATCATCGGTCTTTGCCATGTTTGTTAAATCTATTAATATTTATAGGTGAGCAATATACTTTTTTTTAATTCAATACTGTATATTTCTGCATTTTTAAATCAAGTGAAAGGTCTCAATTTTGCATAACCTTAACGATGTAACGATTGGGATGCTATAGTCCCAATATTTTGGACCTATGTGATAATGTGTTAGTCTAAATGCATTGTCAAAAAGATATATAGGTTTCACAGTTGAACTGCTTTTTCCACTGAATAGAAAAGGGTACGTCCATAATCGTTTACATAATTAACATCATCTTCAACTGCAGTTGCTCGATCTTCGTTACTGATCAAAGCAGTCCATGCCGAGCCGTGCTAGCATATTGGGGAGCATAATAACCGGCATTCTACACATGCACCCAATAACATATACTCATTATTGAATTCGCAGCTAACGAAGTGCATGAGCTTTGCAGGTGTTGGAAGAGGGTCATACCCACAGGATGAAGGAATCCGTCTCTTTGACGCCAACCCCACTCTGTTGGAGACAGTGTATTTCCTAGTAACTGCTGGACCTGAAGGTAGTAAAAAAAGAAAGTTTGTGGTTGATGTTAATGTTGTGATTTCACAAATGTAATAATAACTAGTCTTGCTCACTCGAAGAAAAACTGTGAATGCGTGCTGTTTCAGTGCTTGGGGGGCGAGTGGCAATGTCAAGTCTTCGGAAAAGGTCGGCTTAACAGTAGTAGAAGTATTGGTAACTGTTCAGGTTGTCAAATTTCAGTTTTTCATGCTTTTTTATCTTACACAACTCAATAATAAACGATTCGGTAACTGATGCAATCTGTTCGTGTGTCGTATTCGGCTCGTTAAAAATGCTTACCTATAACTAGCTGGTGATATCACAACCTGTCATTGCGTTGATGTGGAGGGTCCTCCTGGCAGGTACATAAAAATGGATTTTTCACTCGATGCACGTGCAATAACGACGGCAATCAGTTGTCATAAATACCACGAGCTTTTGTGCTAAGGATAAACACAATGCTGTTTCAACCGCAAGAATATCGGCATTGGTCACGGTTTGCAGTACCGTAAGGTCAACTGAACAAAGTGCTGGAGTTAAAAGGTCGATGAAAGACGCTTACCGTTTCTCTTTACTTCGCTAGCACTCACGAACGTTGGTCAACCAATATCAGAATTCAGACGCCTTCACTATTTCACTTAGGAAAGTTTTTCTGCATGTTATACGTTCTGTAATCACGAAAACAATAGGAAGTCAACCGCCTAGAGTCAAATCAGCCTGCTCGTTATGCTGGCCCCAGACGGTTCATTGTTGGGGGTGGTAACAGCATCATTAGCTATACGCAATTGTATACTGCCATTTTCTTAAACATACGAGTGTGTTTGCCGGCAACAAAGTTATGCCTCGGAATCAATGAACGTTTGTATTATTTGTGTTTCAGTTTGTTCTACACATATAAGATCACAATTGTTACAATTAATTTAATAAATCCCCTTAATCTTTAGATGCCCCCAACACATTCTAAACGTTTTTGAATTGATAATCGTTTGCAAATTAACTGTGAAAAGGAGAAAAACTAATTTTAACTATTGTATCCAGTCTCCGTACGTGCACCCCTCTACACTTTCGAAGCTTTCTTTCGTTCAATATTGACCTGAGAGCAGGCAAACAAATATTTGGCGTTTTGAAAATCAAATCTTCTACAAACTGTTAATGGTAAAATTATAATTGATACAAAATTAATGTCTTCCTAAAAATTACTTGCACGACCTCCAGTTAAATCGTTTCCATTATACATAATATTCAAAACACAGAATATTTTAAAAATTGGAAAAGTGAAAGAATTTCACTGGTTCGATAAAACTGCAATGTAGATAGCTAAAGCGTGTTCAATAATTCCTAGATTTTTGATCGCTTTTTTATGCGGAGCAGTTGTTTGAACATTGTTCTCAAAATCACGTGATGTACTTGTGAAGTCAAAAAATGAACTTAAAATCTGAGGTCGATTGGTTATTTTTATTTTCTTATGAATGAACTTACGTTACAATATATTTGCCAAAATTTAAATTATAAACAGAATAGAATCGTAAAATTCTAATAATAAATTTGAACATTTTTAGTTTATTTTAAAAAAATTTAAATACTCTAAATCTATATTTAACCACAAAGGCATGAAGAACATTAAGTCTTGACGCTTTCCTTGAAACTATTTTTTTACTACATTGGCATTCCGCCGTACTCTTAGTGAAGCAGAGAACGCCAAATATCTTTACTATACAGAAAAACATTTCAGACAAACTTCAGTATGTTATGCAAGGGCATCATGCAACATTAATTTTTAGTACGAATTTATTAGCAAATTTTGGAATCGCACCTAGTGGTTACTTAATTCTAAGTCTGTTTATCAAAACAGACCTTGTTCCAGATTTGCTTCAATATTATTTATAACGAAGTCGTTATTCTCGTTAAACAAAAATAAAAACAAAAAAAGTTATATAAAAAGGTTAAGTCCTATTGTTCTGCACTTTTGTAAATTGTGAAAGCGTATAACAAGATTAAAACTCACCGCGACTAGCCTGTTAATATAAACAGTTGTACCAAGTTAGCTTCAAGCTGGGTTTTATTATATATATATATATATATATATATATATATATATATATATATATATATATATATATATATATATATATATATATATATATATATATATATATATATATATATATATATATACCCAGCTAAGCTAACTAATATATATATATATATATATATATATATATATATATATATATATATATATATATATACACACACGCACTTTTTCATTAAGTAATTGAAATTAAGTAATTTTTTTTTCTCCTTCTCTACTTCACCACGGTTCTCCAGGGGGTTCTGTCCTTCGCCATAATCTCGGCTTGGTGCCAGTTTAGGCCTCTCCTCTTCATTGTGTCATTCATTTCTTTGTCCCACGTCTTTCTTGGTCTCCGTTTCTTTCTTCTACCGTAATCCTTGCTTCCCACACTTGTCTTACTTTACTTCCTTCCGGTAATCTTTTCATATGTCCCATCTTAATTGTGCCTTCTCGATATACTTTTTAACACTTTCTATTTCCAGTCTTTCTCTTATGTCTTCGTTCCTTATTTTGTCCATTATCGTGACTTTGGCTACTTTTCTCAGGTATTTCATTTCTATTACCTGTATTTTCTTTTGTTGCTTCTTCGTTAATACCCATTTATCGCTTCCGTATAGTAAGGTCGGTAAGTATACTGTTTTATATATAAGTTTTGTTTTATTACTAATTTCTTTTTTACTAATAAATCCTCCGTTGATACCATAGAATAGTTTTGCCGTTGTCAAAATTCGATTGTTACTTTTTCCTTCCATTTTACCAGTTTTGTCAATTGTTACTCCCGAGTATTGTATATTGTCGACTTGCTCTACTGTCTGGTTGTTGATTTTTATACTTACTCTTCTCTCCTTGTTGTCTGTGATCACCATTACTTTTGTCTTGTTAATATTTACTTTCATTTCTGTGTTTTCTGACTCTTCCATCCAAAAGTTAACATTGAACTGTACGTTTTTTTCTGTACTTGCCATTATTGCTACATCATCTGCGGATACACAGTCCCCTATTTCTACTGGTTACCTCCTTGTCTGACTCCATTTGTCGTCCTAAATTTCTCCATGTTTTCTAATTAAGTTTTCGGTTTTTTTTTATACAAAGATTTGATAGCATTTGTCAATCTTTTGGTTATACTGTTTTTCTTTAAAACTTCCCATAATTTTTGTCTTTCAATCTTGTCGAAGGCTTTCTCCAGATCAACGAAGCACATGTAGACTTCTTTGTTGTATGGTAGCGACTTCTCTATGACATTCTAATTATAAATATGTGGTCATTAGTACAAAATCCCGGTCTAAATCCACTTTGGGCTCCATGTAGTTTCCCCTCCATCTCTTTTCTTAATCTTTGCTCTAATATCATCTCATGTACCTTGAGCTGAACACTGTAGCGAAATCCCTCTGGCTTCCTTTTTTGAAAATTGGTATTATTATTGAGGTTCCCCAATCTCTGGGGACTGCTAGCGTTTCTCAAACCGCTGTAATTATTCTGTGTAGGAGCTTTCTTCCTTCTTATTCCATATGTATCAAAAGGTCTGCTTTAATCCCATCTACTCCTGCCGCCTTCCTGTTCTTCAGTTTTCTTACTGCTATCTGCACCTCTTCCAGTTGTATACTTTTTGCTTCTTCACCACACTCTACTTTATCTCTTCCTTCGGTTGGATTCATTACCTTTTCTTCCCCTGTTTCCGCCTCTTCTTCCTTTATCTCTACTCCCTCTAGCACGTCCTGAAAGTATTGTTTCCATCTATCCATTATTTTGTTTTCTTCTATGATTACTTTCCCTTCTTTATCCATAATTTCTCTCAATCAGAAATGTTTCCGCTTGTTTTTCATGATTTTAATTACTGTGTAGAGTAGTTTCTGGTTTGTTCACCTATCTTTTTCCATCTTGGTTCCAAATTCCTCCCATTCTGTAGCTTTGTCTATTTTTACCTTCGCTTTTACTGTCTTTCTCGCAGTTTTGTATTTTTCATAGGTCTCCTCGCTTCTTTGTTGTAAGTATATTCCGCACCTGTTCTTTTTATCTTTAATTAAGTTCTTGATTTCCTCATTCCACCAGTAAGTTCTTTTCAAACTAAAGGATTCGTAATACCAAAATTTAAGGTACAGTTCGTTGCAAATGTTAAAATATAAGAAACTATACAAAAAATAATAATTACGTGAATTAAGTGTTTGCGAATGTGTTTGTTGCGTGACTTGTTTGCTAGTTTCTTTTGTGGTAGTTTTAGGCTACCTTTTAAATGATACTGTCTAAAAAGGCTTTGTAATTTTTCAA
>JARFJB010002159.1:1292500-1295000 GCA_036346205.1 Vesta saturnalis | reverse complement strand
AATTGAGCGTTTTGCATTAAGGTCTCCTAGTGCATTGTGAATATTGGATATGTAGTCCAGTAATGGAGTGAAAAGAGTGTTATAACCTGAAGGGTTGTAATAGCTGAATACCATTATAGGAGTTAGACGAAGGTGGACCGTTGCGACTACACATTCAAGGTGCTGAACGTGTGGCGGTAGGGTGTAGGGAACGGAAGGATATCGGGTGTGTTTTCGTCGAATACCACCCTATTGTTAGTTCCATTGTTACGGGCACTAAGGAAGAGAAGTTAAGAAGAGTAAATAAAAGCTTTAATCAAGTCGGTAGAAGGGAGTATTGAAACCGACTTTTGTACCACTCCAAGCGAATGTCTAAAAACGCTCTTACTGCGTAGTCATTATCTTCGCGATTAGGGAAGATGGTGAACAGAATAATACTGCGGGCTCTGAAGAAAATGTAAGGAGCGTTCGCGGTCTTCGTCACCAGGAACGGAGGAGGTGCTGGATACTGTTTCCAGCTTGGAAGGAGAGGATGTGATCTTCCGCCGTTTCTCACAGTCGAAACTGTAAGTAGGGTGGGAGCCGCCGCCGTTGTTACACCTTGGCGAGAATGGAGAAGAGCAGGTTTGGACTTTGTGGGTTCCGCCACAGGAGAGGCACTTGAGGAGCCGGGCAGAACACTACTGTTAAATGGCCCACCTCGGTACAGGTAAAGGGGTATCTCGGGATATAATCAGGGGCATGGAGAGGCTCACACAAATAGTGTCTGCCGAATATACAGGCACCATTGTGTAATAGGAAATCAATCGAAGCTTTGGAGTGGGAAACGATTCGTGCAAAGGAAATAGAACGGTTGATGGACGGATGGCGTTAGTAACTTGGCCTGTATAATCTCTTCCGGGGTGATATCATGGTCAACCTCGCGGATAAGCATGATAGGGACATAGGGACATAGGGAAAACTAGGTTAGGGTAGCTAAAAACGTATCAAAGGTGGCTTGTATAGAGCTCTACTTCTATCGTTTGAATAGAATGGAAGGTTACTAGGAACACGGTAAGGTTGTGGTTGAATCTAAGAATCACTCTCGGTAGTTGGAGAGGGCGAAGGATGATAAACAGTTGTTTACAGAACATCAAGTAATTAATAGAGTGGTAAATGATTCAGTGTTATGTTTTTGAAGTGTTTACCAGTATATAGTCTATAACGAGGGCATAAAAGTATACCTAATACATAATGTGTACAGCGCCACTTATTTGTCGACGGAATAATGCTAAACTAATAATATATGAACTTTCATGAAACCTACATCGAACAGCCAATTTTTTTCATTATTATGGTACTTCTAATAATTGAAAACACTTTAACAGAAAAGATACTATATGGCATGTCAAACTTACTCGGTATGAAAAGGTAGGATAGAAAATATAATTTCGCGTCCGTTGGAATTCCATCTCAAAAATTTGAGTATTGTTCCAGATTGAGCATGGTTCATTTATGTTGCTCTATTTGCCCAGTATATAGCACGAGGTTAAGCACATGTTTTTTATATCCATTTATCGGACTGTACTTGCGATAGTGATAACATTATCATTGAAATAGGTGAGGTATTATTATATCTGAACAGTTTAAAAACAAATGTGTTAAATATATGAAAACGCTCTTTTCACATCGTCGCTCATTTAACGCCATGCAATAGCATTTTATTCGTAAATATTCATTATTTACGTGCAGTTGTTTATAGCGTAATCTAAGCGGAAGTTGTGGTTTCTAAACCTAGGCAAAGCGATATCTAACAATCACAGAACGTTTATAACTTACACCAGTAAACACTTTATATTAAAAAAATAAATTAAATATCCGTACTTTGTTTTTTAGATTTAAAATTTTTTTTGTTTGATTTGATATATATAAGTACGTAATTAAGTGAAGTTTTCTATTGTTTGAATTGTTTTAGGTAATTTAAAGAAGAATCATGAATAAATTATGTCGACAAGTCTCCATTGAGTCGCCAGGACCAACAGTAAAAGATTGTGTCTTCAATTTTGAAGTTCCAGTTCCAGATGTTCCACCTCTTGGTGCACGTATTCGAGTTGTTTGTGCCGGAGCGTGTTATCGTATTCGGCAAAGATCTTCATCAGTATCGAGCGTATCATCCAGTCAATCTGTAGAAGAGAGTGTTTACACAACTCCAGCGCATTATGGAATACGTGATAGTTCACTGTTTCCAGGATACGAAGTATCCGGAGTTGTTGATGAACTTGGTTCAGATGTACAAAGGAATAATGATATTGTTGTTGGACAAAGAGTTGTTCTATATCCATACGATGGTGTTCCGCATGGTTATGCAGAATATATTGTTATTCCTGAACTGTCATACCTGGTACCCATTCCAGATAAATTACCCTTGAGTGTTGCCGCTATGTTACCAACGGGAGCGTTACTTGCAAAAAATGCTGTTATAACAGCGCACGAATACGTGTCTCAGGTATTGAAAGAACGATCTCCAGAACAAGACTGCAAA